>JANHGL010025724.1:6509-21042 GCA_024611195.1 Ceyx melanurus
AAACTCCCTGGGATGGGAGCCTGAAACAGCAAGGGAAGCTCCCAGCCTGCCAGGGCAGGCTGTGAAATGGAGACTCTCAGCAAACTCAGCACACAGCTTTCTATATTGAGAAAGTCTCCTCACTGACTTGTAGAAATCTGAAGGACACTAAATGTTCCTCTCACCTACTACTATATATATACGGTGACAAATCGAGTATTCAAATGTTCCTGTAAAAGATATTTAAGTATTACACCTACTTGTAAAAATTCAGTTCCAGAAAGATGCCAGCTGCAATTCTTTTTATGTATATATATATATGTGTGATTCATAATAAACAAGACACATATCTATATAAAAAAAAGCATAACTGGATGCAGATATAAACCCTTTTCATGGGAATTGATCTAACTTCAACCTCCCTCCCCTTGGTAGCAAGGTAACTACCACTACTGCACTTTCTGAATAAGTCATTTTTTGGGAATGGCAAGAGCCAATTCTCTTTTTTTTTTTTTTCTATCAAGCAAAATGTCCACAAGAAGTTATTTCTGAAACTTGAACCATAAAATATTTCATGAGCTTTTTTTTTTTTCTCTACATGAGGTCCCATGTCAGTCAAGAACTCTTAATTAAAAAGAGAGAATAGGTTTTTTTGTGCTTTAAGCAAATTTTAAAGTGTATTATGGTAGGAGCTTTTGAACATTTGTTTTTTATGTTGACCTCACTTACTGTCCAAAGTTTAGAATGAAATGAGACCTTCTAATTCTTACCTTTCACTTTTTCTTTTGGTTTCCTTTTGACTACACTACTCACTGAGGGATTTACAGAATCCAGAGCAAGGTAAAAATCTGCTGGGGTGCCTATTGATATTGCATGGTAGAAAATACATGAGCCAAGGAAGTGAAAGCATGAGTTGTAGTTAAAACATAATGAGCAAACATTTGCCCACCATTTGGAGAATAGTTGTAATACCTGAATCTGTCAAAAAGATCTCACCTTCAGTGCTCTGAACTGTCAGTGGGTTATAAAAACTTTGGACAATATTCAAATTGTGTAAATGTGAAAGCAGCAAAGCCGGGACAAAAAAAAAAAAAAAAAAAAGTATATTTTTTCTCATTTAACAGCAATTTCCAAGACTTGGGAAATAAGTACTCCAAGGCTGAGTCTGTGCACCAGGAAGAAGCTGAGTACCTAGATCATTCTAATTGCCAGACACACAAGAAACTCATTATTTTGGCATCTAGAAGCTGAAACAGAAAAAAGCATCTTATAGTCACAATTTAATAAACTTGCTAGCTTGCCTGACACAGGACAAAAGCTGTCATTTAGAAGAAACAGAAATGTTATTTCACAACATTTCTTGCTGCATTTGTCAGCTGAGTAAAAATCAAAATTCCATCAAGCACTAGAAATGTGTTGTCAGCAAGTCATCATTTGCAATGTGATAATCATGGAAGGACAAGGGAAAAAAAAAAAAGTAATTTTGAAAATATTAACCCTAAAGAGGCTACTCAGATTCTAGTATCTCAAAAGTAACCTTTGCAAGGATATTCTAAGCAGTCAGAAACAGAAGACTGGAGGTGCTGAAGTGTCTCTTGGTGCTGCTCTGGGAGGGAAGAAAGCCCATGTTGTATTTACTGAGGGACATCTCTGACATGCATATGTTGCTAACAGTTAAGACTGGTGGTTTGCAAGGATGCAAACTGTTTTACTAGCTGGACAGGAAGACAAAATGCTTTTGGTCAACAGGAAAGAAAGGGAAAATTACTTAGGTTTTCATGTTGCCCTCTTACACCAGCATTTCAAGATGTAGATTTCAAAGTAGAAACTCCACCTCATTCTATAGCTCATGGTGAATTAGTGACCCCAGATCTACAAAACAAACTTCCAGTTTATAAATGGGCAACAACCAATTTTGGTTGGGAAATTGTAAGTCCATGAAAATAAAATTAAAAAAAAAAAAAAGAAAAAAAAGAAACAAAAACAAAAACAAAAACAAAAAGCTCCCCCCCCAAAAAAACAAACAACCAAAGCCCTCAATGTCCTTTTTGCCATTTGCTTTTGCTTTTAGCTTGTCTCATCCTTCTTTTTGTTTTCCTTCCTAACTGTCTCTCTTTATTGCCAACTCTGATCTCTGACAACAGGTCTCGGGGCATTGGATAACATTAAACTTTCTGCAAAGCACTGTGAAAATCTGTAGGCCACATTAATATCAGAGAATAAATACCAACAGTACATGCTGGGAAAGAATAGTCCATTATCTGAGCTGCAGTTCCTCCTAGGCTAGCTTTAGTGCTTCTATTTCTCGTGCCATTTTTGCTTTGACACCTGCCATCTTATTAGGATGCTCTGTTGGATTCCTCATGGTCACAGCTATTCTGCCACAGGAGAAACCTCTTGTCCCTAAGAGGGAACAGAATTTAGTGCAACGACTCTTGTGCAAAACACATGGTAATTAGTGATGATGATGATGCAACAGTCTTCATTTAAGCAGGGATGGGATTTCAAGTGATGGGAATAAAAGGGTAAGTCTGAATTCAGTTAAGGAATTTGTCAAGGCTTTAACTGGATCACCAATGTTTATCTAGTTGTGGCTACAAGAAAACCTACTCTACACCAAAGACCAGTACTGAGCCAAGTGAAAATCCTGGGTGTCAATGCTCTCAAATGAGCCTGACAAGCCTTTACAGTGCTGCAGCTTGGGACCAATAAAAGCGAGTACTCGAAGAATCGTAGAATGGTAGGCATTGGAAGGCACCTCTGGAGATCATCAAGTCCAACCCCCATGTTCAGAGCAGGGTCACCCAGGGCAGCCCACACAGGAACAGAGCCAGGTGGGCTTGAAAATCTCCAGAGAAATAGACTCCATAGCCTCTCTGGGAAGCCTCTTCCAGGCTCCAGCACCCTCCCAGTAAACAAGCTCCTCCTCATGTTGAGGTGGAACCTTCTATGCTCCAGTTGATACCCATAATTCCTTGTCCTATTGCAGGGCACTACAGAAAAGAGACTGGCCCCTTCCATTTGGCACCCAACCTGCAGATATTATAGGCATTAATAAGGTCCCATCTCAGTCTTCTCTTCTCAAGACTAAACACCCCCAGTTCTCTCAGTCTCTTTTCATAGGGGAGATGTTCAAGTCCCTTAATCATCCTCGTAGCCTGTTTGACTCTTTCCAGTAGAATTTATTCATAATAATTTTCAAAAACCAAAAAAGTAAACTAATGTATAACATCTCATAGATCTTGCCTTTAAATTACCACTGCACAAATACTATGTAACATAATATAGGAAGTTTAAAATGTGCAATAAGTGAATTAATGAAAAAGAGTATGCTTGAGTGATGAAGGTGGGGAGAAAATCCTGATTTAACACTAACATGGGATATTGTATATGCCATTTTAAACCTTCTTAGACCCTGGTACATGTTGCTGGATTACCTACTTAAAAATAAAATAAAATAAAATAAAATAAAATAAAATAAAATAAAATAAAATAAAATAAAATAAAATAAAATAAAAATGCTTTCAAGAGGATTCCAGAATTCTGTTAGACCTGAAATGGCCCAGAGCTCAGGGATGCAGAAGAACAGTTCTAGTCCTCAAAGTGATCTGGAGCAGATCTTGTCTTGGACTTGGCTTCACATCACAAAGTCATCTTGGAGTAGACCAAGTAGACTCCTTTCAGAATAAACTGAGTAGAAGAGGATTCTTCTGCAGGACATTATAGGTTTAGTCAACCATTCTAATGTGGACTTCTGAATATAGCAAGGCTAGTCATGACACTCTAGTTATATCTAGAAATATAAAACATAAAACATAAATCTCTGTGTTGATTTCTTCTAAGCCATTTCCACTAAAAACAACATTATGGATGCCCTTAGTCCAGAATCTGCATTGTAATAAACCCCAGGTCATGAATGTGTCCAGTCTGGTGAGAACTATGCATTTATGTATTTAAAGTGTGTATGTAAATCTGGTGATCAAGAGAACTTTTCCAAGCCATCACTGAGTAAATATGTAGTAATATTAAGCTAGTTACTATTCATCCTTTGGATGTGAGTAAGAATTCTAAAGCTACTTTTAAAGAAGCAACTGGCAAGTCTGACCAAAACTCAAAGGTTTAGCCACAGTCTTTGCAGTAGCTTCATGACAGAGTAAAAATCTCAGGGATGGAGTCAAATATTGTTTGGACAATTTAGGACCTTTGCTAATAAAAAGCAGTTTGGGGCTGGTTGTGGAAGTTTTGTCCACGTGGGGAAGTATCAACAGTCAGAGCTCAACTGAGCCCATCACAGCTAGAAATTCTTAACCTGACTGATGCCATGCTGTATCCTTCTCCTGGGTTTGTTTGTCCTTCAAATTCTGAGGCAAAAAGGAAGACTTAACAGAAATTCTACTTATGGCCAAAGCTTTTGCTCACCACTGTGCCCAGCTAACTCTAGTAGAACTAAGTAGTGCCATACAGGAGCAAAATCCTGGGGAAATACATCAGTGGATTACAGTCCAGCTTCCAGGACACTGGATCCTCTTAAAAATCCATCAGTGCAATTCAACAGTGCTCAGTTTAACAGGTGGCAACTGCAAGGAGTGACCAGGGACTGCTGCAAAAAAAACTCAACACCAAGAAATTATCTAGATTATTACCTTATAGCCACCTCTCAGTACCTGAAGGGAGCTGATAAAAAGCCTGGAGAGGGGTTGTTTCCAAAGGCCTGGAGTGAAAGGCCAAGGGACAGTGGTTTGAAATGAGAAAGGAGTGGATTTAGGTGAGAAATAAGAAGGTCTTTCCCATGAGAGTGGTGGACACTGGCACAGGTTGCCCAGGGAGGTGGTTGAGGCCCCATCCCTGCAGACAAAAGGATAGGATAGGAATTATAGGATAGCAAATCTATAAGAGTGGATAGAAATGACCACCTCAGGCAGCCTAAGCCAGAAAAAATCCATCCTGTTTCCACTATATTTGCACCACATTTGGCAAAGACACTCAAAGATCAGCTTTGGGAAAGGCTTTACCACTGTGTGTGGCATCAAGTTGTTACTCATGGTTTGCACTACCTGATGTCTGAGAGTCCTGAAAGACTGGTGCTCAAACTATTCTTCCCAGGGCTTTGGCCTTTCTCCCCCCAAGCTAGGGCACACATTAGAGCTAAGTGTTGGTCTAGATTGCAACCTAAGTTCCATCAGTTTCATAAATTGCCACCTGGGTCTCAACATCCCCCCATAAGGAGCTGCTGCTGGCTTTCCTCCTTTAATCACCAGTGCTAGTCCTCTGTGTGTGTTTGCACATACAGGGGGGGTTGGGGGGGAAAAAGAGATGAATCTCCAGTGTAGAAAAAAAAATTCAGCTCAATGCTGCACTCCCACACTGAATTTGGCATATGAAAATCACAGGCTTTTCACAATACTCAGTTATATTATTCATGCAGCATGCACTCAGCTTTCTATTGTTCCTGCTCTCATTGTTTATAAATGAGTCTTTGCTTCATCTGGGGATGGAAGTTCTTTTAAGTTTCCCTTAGTAAAAGCACTTTTGTAATGAGGTGCAGTGCTAGTGCTCAGAGGGTTAAAGAAGTTGCTGGAACTGTTTGTGCTTCTGGGAAAAAAAAATAAAATATTTTCTTTCTTTATTGAAGCAAAAAAACCAACTGGAGCTGGTTGATTTGTTTTGGCCAATCTGATACACAGGTTCCTAATTGTTTCTTGAATGTCTCAGAAAATAATTAAGTTCTTCATTTTCTTCTCTGTTGCTGCATCATTTGTGAAGGAATTTTCTAAATCTGTTAAGACTCTTGCATTTACATCTCAAATATTCCCATCATTTAACAAAAAAAAACCCCAAAAATTCCAAAGCATGGTCCTCACATGTTGTGCATGGCATAAATAGTATTTCTCAGGACATGATTTGTAGCAGAAAGTGCCAGTCCCTTCTGTTACAGCAAATACAGCTGCAGAAAAACATATAGCCCTTTGTCTAGCAATATTGTGAATTCCATGATTTAGCTTGTCTAACAGTTCAGCCTGTCATCATTAATCCTGGTGATTGTGGAAGATTCTGATGCATTCCCCCAGCTTAGAGTTTTTCCAATCCAATTTAAGTTAATCAACAGTGGACTGAATTGCAAAAGCAAAAAACTAAGTTAATCACATGGCAACTTAATCCCTTTTGGCTTCAGAGGGCATCCTTCTGCTGTGCATCTCCCAGCAGTGTCTGCAAGGTAGCTGGGGCTGTCTGACACTTGTTAAACTTCAGGGGACTTCTTTTGTGCTCCTATAAAGGCTGAGAGATTGCAGATCCAAAGGGGACAACAGGCCAATGGCCATACTGAAAACTGAAAACTGGAAGTTGAATTCAGCACCCACCCACCTTAAGTATCTTTTGGAGTGAAAACTCACTTTTGTTTTGACCTGAGGACTCAAGAAACACACCAGTTTGCCAGCTCATGGAAATACATTTACATTTTAAGCAAAGAAGCAATTCAATCTATTTCAAAAACTATCTTATCTGCAGATACTGAAGGACTTTATGAAATAGACTGGTTTTGTCTTTTTCATATTAGCCCCTTCAGAGATGTTTAATGAAACCATCCACAAAAGCAGCATCTCTAAGCCAACAATCCCCACCTTCTGGGGGTTCTCCTGACACACTGGGCTGCTCTCATCCCCCCTCTCCCTTCCTCACCTGCTTCTCTCCCCCTGGCCAGGTTCTGATGTTCAGCACGCTAGTGCAAACTCTGGGTAACTCCAGTGAACTCCAGGGAAATATATTTCTGGATTTACACCTGCCTAGGCAGCAGAAAATGTAAATTGAGCCAAATGGTATTTAGTTTGCTCCTAAAAGCCAGTTCTCCCCTTTAATTTATAAGGAAAAATAATGAATTCTAGACTCTATTGCTTGTACACCCTCCCTAGTGCTGCATTCCTCAACAGACACTACTGAAAAAAAAGTGTCCAGACTTTCTCACTCAAAGCATACAAACACAACTCGGTCTGCAATTAGTAATGGAGAAAACAAAAAATATTTCTTTCAATCAAGAGAAGCACTCTAGGTCATTTGGAGGAGTGGCAGCAGTGCACTGTTTCAATTGGTTTTAAAACAACTGTGATTTTTGGATATATTTGCCATTTAACTGCCAGGTTAGAAGAAAGGAGAAAGACCTCAAATAATCCTGTCACTGCTATATTCCAAATAGTTTCAGACAATAGTTTAAAACAACCTCATGTAAGAGCAGAAAGTAAATAACCTACAAATCTGGAAACTCATCTGTGTGTGCAACGAGGACTAGTGCTGAGTGGAACACGGAGAAGGAAAAAAAAAGTGCATTGAAAGTAGGTTGTTTTTAATTTAAATCCATGCCTATTCAAAACAGTGATAGCTGAATTTCCAAGAGCAAGCAAAATCACTCTGCATTTACCATTCTAAATGCCTTTTTCATCAACTAACAAAAAAAGAACAGATCCAAACGAACCAAATGGGGATTGAGAGGGAGCTATCAGTGTTGGAAAAGCTGCTCTGCACATTCCAGTTGAGTCACCACAGAGAAGTAAGGGAGGAAAAAAAAAAAAAAGGAAAAAAAAAACAACCCAAACCAAGCCAGGGGGGGTTAGTGGGGGGGTTGAAATAAATTACTGTGTGCAACTCCATCTGCAAACTGCTTCTCCCGCACTGCTATGTAATAAAATGTGTTGCTAAGATACAAGCTGCTAAAGAAGTTCATTAAAGGACACTTTAAACAAAGCTGCCAGACTCTTTTCCCTTTAAAGACTGCTTATTTGGTTCTGTCCCTTGTGTTTATAATTAGATCCTCTGTATGAAAGATTGTGCTCCATTCAAGCCCACTCAGCAAAGAATGTTAATAAAATAACGTAAATAAGGCCCGGGCTTAGGTTGGAGCTATTTACAGGCTGCAGAGCTGCTGGAGAAATCCAGCTGCATTGCACTTGGCTGTTTAAAAGCAAAATAAAGCTTTGCCAAGTAGCTGCTCCCCAGCCTAGAGAGTAGAAATGGCAGCTTCTGCAGCCAGCACTCTAACCTAACTTTTAGAAAATACTTTTAGGCAAAGAAAACTGGCTTCTTGCCTCAAGTTTGACTTTCTGAGATGCCTCCCCTATAAGCTTTGATGTGTGAGCCTTTTGTTTTCTGCACTGAAATAAAGGCCAAGTTTGTTTATGTCTTTCACCTGGCAAATGTTCTCTTTTTTTCCATCTGTATATCAGTTCCCTGATGAATGTTAAGGATTTGCAGAATTTCCTTGATCTTACTATATGAACAACAGAAGTAAGTCTATTTTGGTCACATCTTACTGCTGGGAAAGATATGTTATCAAAGAGGTCTTTATCTGCCCTTATATAAGAGACTTTTCATCTCCCTAGTAACATTTTCATGGTGGGTGTATTTTGGTTTTTGTTTTGGTTGAAGGAAAAAGAATGGGCAAGGAGTACTTTGTTCACTCATTGTGGTGAAATCCTATCTACAGAAATCATTCCAGCATTTATCTGTTTGGCACACGAGCTGCATAAATCACAGATAAGAGTTACTACCAGTGATTATATAGGAAACATTACTTGTCACTTTATAACTTCCACCTCATATTAAATTCTGCATCATAGTCTCCAGTATGTATATATTTTTAATTACATTTTCAGGTTCATTTACATGCATATATTGGCTTTCTGCCTGAGTGATATCAAAGAGAAAGACCTTCTGCTCACACCCAATCACACACACACACGAGCACATTTATACACAGAGCCTGTACATTTGAGAATGGAAGCTTCCCTCAGCTTTCTCATTCTTAGAAAAGCTCTGCTTCACCAATAAATCTTTAGGCAATCTTAGCTGATTCCAAGCACTTTAGCAAAACAGAAAATTACAGCAAAAGCAGGTTAATCTTTGATGCATGACAGAAGTATCAATGATTCTCACTTGGCTCATGTTAATCAAAAGGTAATATACAATTTCACTCTGTGCAACCTTGTAAGATTTGTCATCAAGAGCTGAGTTTGCACAGAGAGGCTGTTTCACTCCTCTCTGGGTGATAGGTGAGCTGCTAAGTACCAACATGATCAAGTTAAATCAACGTGGAAGGAAAAATGACCTCTACACCATGTAGGTTTGACTTCTGTTTCAAGACCCATCGTAGGCATATCTTGATTAACCACAAGCCATCAGACAAACTTTCAGGTGAACACACTGTTCTTGACACAGCCTCAACTGTGCTGAGGCTCTCTGGACTAAATTCCAACCCTGAAAACAAGATTGCCTCTCCTAAAATCAAATTAACACCACTCACCACATTCACAGAGCTCCCAGATACTTATTGTTTCCATTTTACAGCAGGCACATTTAGGGGCAGTTCTTTGGTTTACTTTCCAGCCTGTCAAAAGGGTCATTTTGTAGTTTAACAAAAGAAAAGCTGGTTTTCTACTATTAACCAGAAGAGTCTGTATATAAAAAAAAAAAACAACAAGCCCTGTGGTACATATTAGATTTCAATAGATGCTTCCTATTGGCAGTTGCAGGTCGTAGCTAGAACGAAGCCACATCAGCAATTTCAGATGACACTCTGGAAATTGCTCCTACATGACAATAAGTAGCTGATACAAAAATGGAGGGGGTGGGGGGCACTCAGAAAGCATGTTCAAGGAAATACAGTTTGGCTCAAGAAGAACATTAAAAAAAAAAAAAAGAAAAAAAAAAAAAGAAAAAATCAAAAGCCCAAGTACCACCGTAAGTGAAAATAAAAGTGAAAAATAATATATATAAAAATATATATATTCCTATACATACTTTTATATCCATGCATAGGAGCGAAGTGTGTCTAAGGTGATTCACTGAGGAGGATTGGACAGAGCAAACATGAGTCTGTTAGTGAAATAACTGTCTACATTAATGGCAGGAAGATACATTTGCATTTCAATTAGTCCACTTCTCTTTTTTTTTGTCCTTCTTTGTTCTTATCTTAAACTTGCAGCCCATTTTCTTACAGCCCTTCCCTCCAACTACTTTGCCCCCTCTGACACGGTGGCCACACAAACACCATTTACCACGGCCTTGTCTTATTGATTGGCAAACTTCTACCCTTTAAGTGTATTGATTAGAAATGGTGTTGATGCTCCAGGTTTGTTTTTTTGGGGGGTGGAGGGGAGAGGGAGGGATCATTTCTAATCACGGACAAAAATGCTGCATATTTTATCTTTGATCATGAAGAGAAAGGCATAGAGGGAGAAGTTAAAAGTAACTCCTGTATTAACATGCCTTTATACACCTCCATGCTTTCAACTTGAAAATCAAATCTGGACTGAGATGAAAAGGGATTTTCTGCACTTGAACATCCCAGAAGTGTTTAGAGCAATGCAGCATCCCATTGGAAACAGGATGGAAAAGCACCATTCAAAACCCCTTCTCTAGCAGCATGCTAGAAGAAGAATGAGCCCATGGCCCAGTTCCTGCAGCAAGGTGAACTGGTATGAACTGGTATGGACATCTGACATGATGCACAGCCCACAAGTTGCATGAATGGTGGAGAATTTGTTCTATCAAAGCAGAGCTCTAGACAAGGACTTCTGCAGGAGCACCACTTTTAACTCTCCAAGCATCTACTAAAACATGAATACAAATTCTAACTCCAAGCTGAATAGTTCCTGCATGGAACTAAAGTTTCTTTGAAAGGGTCTCCCTACCCAAGCACTGTGTACATCTGAACAAATACCTGTTTGCTGTGAGTAGAAATTAGCTATTTTACAATGTGTAACAGGTAGCAAGTACCATTAGTGTAAAACCAGAAGTGAAATAAAAAGGTATTGTCGGCATAATTCCTTTTTTTCTGAATAGACAAAAGCATTGTAAGGAAAAAATTGCTAAATCACAGGGATAATCATCATAGCCAGCTCCTCTAATGAGGCATCATGGGATTACTGGAGTTATTATAAGAGTCATCTTATTGAAGAAATTCAAAGTTAATTGAAATCAATTGTACTGTTCTGACAGCAGGTGTTTTAAGTGGCGAAAATATCAAAGTGAACTCTTTAAAATGGTTAGAATGAAAGTAAGGTTCACTTTTCAACTCTTAGCCCTGCCAAGTGATATCACTGCTACAAGTCCAGGAAAGTGGAGAGTCAAAGAAAAAAGCTGGAATAAAACAGCATTTCACATGCCAGTCAGGCAGCTGCCAAACAAAAGCTGGAGGTTCTAACCCCCTCCAGTACACGTGTTCATTACAGATGTGCAATCTCCATGTATCTTAGAAGGGCAACCTAATGGCAGGCAGAAAGCCACAAGTATTTGTATTGCCATTGTGTTTCACCTCTGTGAAAATGTCCTTTTTTTACCCCTTTCCCCCAGCAGGAACAGAGAATCTCAGTATGGCATTGCAGAAAGCACAAACAGAATGCCAGGATGGCCCTTATGCCAACTGTATTCCCAAGGTTCTTCTCCAAGGAGCTGAAGGTAAATTCTTTCCTGGTTTTGTCACATTTTTCTACAGATGACAACCATGAAGCTTTCTGAATTACAACCACCCCACTTTTCCCCAAAACAAAGACACAACATCAGTAAAACCAGACATCTTGAGCTAAACCATTTTCAACAACTTGCATAAGAACCACACTTAAATGTTAAGAACTCTGATACTTTCCACAAACATGCTTGGCTGGCAACCACCACGGGCAAAAATACAGTCAGCTATTTAATTTCAGACCTACTACCTGAAAATACAGAGCAGAAATAACACAGGCTGGGAGAATCTGCCTGAAACTAATGTTGATTTTCTGCAAAGATAGTAAATTATGGGGAAGAAATGAGGCAGTGCACAAGTGCATGGCATATACATAATGTCAGGAAGACATATTTTTATTACTGGGCTCCAGGACAGGCTGTCTGAATTCAGAGCTCACTGCAGTTGAAAATATGGTAGCCCACACACACTCCTTGTTAATTTTTAAGACCTACCTTACCACCTAATACTTACATCAGTAACAAGTAACTGGAGACTGAAGTTTCAAGGTTGGGGTGGTTTTTTTTGGTTAATCTCGGTCTATTAATTAATAAGAGACAACTTTCTAAAATGGAAAGACCCTTAATGACTCTTTAAGGACATAAAGAAAGCAAGAAACATGCAGCAGAGCACCTCTGGTGTGCTTTTAAGGCCAGTGCTGGCTCTTCTGATAGCTCTTTTATTTACATATAAATGCTTGTTGCTTGACAATTTAGATAAAAACGTTGCTGCTGCTGCTCTGCATGGGCTGTAGATTGAAGGTGTAAAACCACTGGACCAACTAATGGAGACTTCACACATCATATCTTGTTAAAGAAGAGGTAACCCACTCTCAAATGCTGTGACAATTCATCAGAGCTATAGGATACAAAAGATACACTTTAATACAAGTCTAACTTTTGTCTTTCTGAGACAAAAATACTGAGAATATATTAAAACTACATTTAATTCTGTATTTTTCTAAACCAGCAACACAAAAGAAACATCAGTGACCGGCCAGGGATCCCCAATTAGGTTGCAACTCAAAACACAACAGTGCAGAAAATTCTACTTTGTGCATTTACCTCGTGCACCCAAAGTTGAGTTTCTCATTCAGTTCTTTCTGTCTCTGTCACTTCCAAGAAAAGGAAATACTGTCACAAATGCCAATGGCTACAACTGAAAGCTGATGAATAAGTGTGCTGCAGGATAACCCTCCCTCCTGCTCCACTCCTAACAGCTGTGGATGGTGTGCTCATCCATTCATTTTACTATCTGTTTCATCATCCACATGTGCAGTTTCATTGAAATGCAATTTGAGCATCTTCTGTATTCAGCACATGCACAATCAAAGGTATACATTATTGAATTATGAATTAGGTGTGCCTAAACAAGTTTTTTTGGGGGGAGGGGGCCTGGTGAGTAGGAAAAGGATGTCAATGCACATAGAAAAACAACCTCCCTACTTTAACTGCCTGTTTCAGTTCACACCAGTGTTTTGGTACAGCCACAAAAGCTAGAGCATGAATCCATGGTTCCAACATCAGCCTAGCTATTGTCTCTGCAGTCTTCAAATCCACCTTTTTCATGCCCTCGAGGACCCGTGGTTCATTTCTGAGTCATTACCAAAGGAGAGGCTCCTGATTACAGCCAGTCTGCAAAGTTACACAAGGGTGCTGTGACTTGGTCAAAGGCTAAGCCCTTCAAACTCGTTGCATTTGTGACCCAAGAAAGATTTGAGTTGAGACCTCCAGAGGTGGCAGTCTGGAGCAAGAGGACACCACACCACCAGCTAGTCTCTTATTTACAGCTCTTGTTGAACAGCATTCTGAAATCAGTAAAAAACATTTATGTTTCTTCCTGAAACAACAACCAAAAAAAAAAAGTGGGTTTGCTGTTAGGGCGAATTTGTTGTTTACAGTATTTTCCGTTTAATTACTTCATAGTTTCTAGATTTATTGCTAAGATTATGAGAAGGTCGAGTTATAAATATATGACTATTTACTAGTTAGTTTGGATTACACATAAATACGTTTTATGTGTAATAGGGACAGCCCTTTTTCACTGAGCTGAAACAGAACCTTCAACCCGTATTTTCAGATGTGTCTCTCTGCCTTATCTAAATTCCAGCATGACACATAATAAATAGCTTCTCATTTACTATCATCATAAAAATTTAAACAGCCTTGAAATAGTTGCTACAATACAGGGGGGGAAAAAAATGATCAAATGTACGTTCTAAATACCCACTTAGAACACTGAAACTATTTCCATCCTGAAAGAAAGAGCGCATAAAGATGCATTGTTGCAGTAAAGGCTGTTACCTTGTTTAAAAAAAATCAAATTCTAGTCAGCATAGTAGCATCAGAGTCAACAACTTGCTGTTTTCCACCGCAAGAAAGGACTAACAGCCCTCAGCTATCATGTAGTGTCAGATTGGCTTTAAAAAAACAAAAAAGAAAGTATCTGATTTGATTCTATACAGTGATTAAACATCTTTGTGCTCTGCTGAGTAGGGTATTCTATCCCCTCCCCCCTCCAAAAATGGCATCAAAGCAATCAAAATGGTAATGTTCGGCATGAATGGGGCCCCATCCCCCACCTGCAAACTCTGCAGACTTTTCTCCATGTTAGAAGAAACCAACACCCCTTCCTCACAAAATGGAAGCTTCCACTACCAAATTGAGAGTGCCGACAAATTCTGATTACAATAAACTGCAAGGGAAGGAAAAAAAAAAAAGAAAAGGGTGGCACAGAATCACCATCGCCTACAGCCGCCAGATTACATATGCACGGATCACTTCTCAACTTTAACCTCAACTCCCAGCCGCAGAAAACAAGCTGTAAAAACGCCGGTGGGGGGAAGGGAGGGGGGCTCGCACACGTGCCCCCGATCTCCCCCTTCTCCCCGCTCCGCAGGCGGGCCCCGGCCGGGAGCGGGGAGGCGGGAGGCGGCGGGGCCGGGCAGCCCGCGAGTCCCCCCCTCAGCCGCCGCTGTCCCCGGCTCCGGTGCCGAAAGGGCCCCGCATCCCCCCGGACGCGAAGGCCGGGGGCGCGGGAGGAAGACGGGCCCAGGGGAGGGGG
>JANHGL010025725.1:0-90692 GCA_024611195.1 Ceyx melanurus
GCATCCGCTCACGGTGAGGCGAGAAACCCCCTCGGAGGGGCGGGGCGAGGCAGGGTTTCTATGAGAGGGGCAGAGAAGAAAAGGCGGGGGAGAGAAGGTGCGCGGCCTGTTTCTATCGCGGGGCTGGCTCTTTAAGAGCTGCTTCTGACGTCATTGGGCGGCGTCGCGGCAGCACCTGGCGCTCCCTGGCCGAGTGCGGGAGCGTCGGGGCGCGGAGGGGTATGGGGGAGGCGGCGGAAGGAGACAGTTCCGGGGCAGGGTGTGAGGCTGGTACGTTTCTCCACTCCCCCCACCCCGTGTGGGGGTGCGGGTGGGTTTGGGGGGCAGTGGGGCACCCCCACTGCTATGGTCCCTATCGGCTCTGCCTCAGCGGGGTCTGTCCCAGAATAAACGATGCTGGGGTCCCCTCTGGTAGAGGGCCTGGTTAGCACCCTGGACAGGGGGGAGCTCAAGAAAGTGGGGAGCCTGGCAGGGGAGCCCTGGGGGAAGTCGCAGAGATGGCACCGAGGGTGCAGGGGTGGTGTCATGCAGGTGTAGCATCAGCTCCTGTCACTGTTTGCAGCTTCTCTAAGATGAGCGGCAAGGCCCAGCTGGGCCTGGAAGGCAGGGTCCGGAAAACACTGCAACAGGTCTTCGGATTTGAGTCCTTCAAGACATCCCTGCAGGAAAATGCAACCATGACCGTGGCAAGAGGTGAGGCTCAGCATCAGAAACACGTGAAACGTGTCTAATCTTCCATCTGCCTGTGGAGGTGATGCTGCAGGAGTTGATATTGTGCCTGGTCTGAGGAGATGGATCATCTGGACTAGGCAGGACCACCCAGCCCTCCAGCTGCTCTGAGGGCATTTCAGAGGCCCAGGAGCATGAGCGTGGGCTGGACATGAGCCTGCTGAGCACGACATTGCCCTGCCTGTTCTCCTTTGTGTTTGTTTTGCAACACTGCTATTGCAGGAAATGGGAAATGTTGAAAAGCAGTATTGTTGGTGTCTCCTTTGGAGGTATCTGCCAGCAACATTGTGGTTCGAAGAGGCCAAAATCCTATAAACCTGACAGTAAACCTGTCCTTTTGTTAGATATGATGCCAGTAGAGACTTGATTTCCTGCCATAGCTTACATCTGTTCTCTGAATCACGTGGTCATTATCAGAAGCATGATTTTGCTGGTATTCACATACATATTCACCAACATCCCACTGCTGGTTGGACAGGCAGCTCACACACACAGGCTGCCAACTGTCAGCTCCCCTGGCAGGTCTCACAGCAGGAATTAGAACAGTGTCAAACTCAGCAC
This sequence comes from Ceyx melanurus, assembly GCA_024611195.1. Classification (NCBI taxonomy): domain Eukaryota; kingdom Metazoa; phylum Chordata; class Aves; order Coraciiformes; family Alcedinidae; genus Ceyx; species Ceyx melanurus. The sequence goes on from JANHGL010025725.1 coordinate 1,291, forward strand.
TCAGGGTAGGGTTACAGTTTTCCTCTCTCACTAGCAGCTATGCAGACAACAGACCTGCCAAAAGTAGTGTTCTGTCAGCAGGGTGTCTCTGCCTGTTAACAGCTCCTGCACTGGCAGCTCCCTGACTTGAAGATGCTCCTTGGCATGGTGACGGTCACTAACGCCATGATATTATCTGAGGGGCTGAGTTTTCCAACCCTTATTTCTTATGAGGGACCTTTCTGGGATAAGCTCTAAGAGAATGTGGTAAAGATCTGTCACAGGGCTGCTAATTAGGTAACTAGAGGTCTGTCAGATCAGTGGCAGCAGCTTGTTTGGAAGAGAATTACCATGAAAATTTGTTTCACTTCTCTTTATCTTGGTTTCTATGTATCTTCTGGTACCTTGGTCATGCTGTTTCTAAATGTTTACAAAGCAATCAGAAATTCTTTGAAGAAAACCACTGCAGGCACCTGAAGTATTGCTGTGCTTTTAGAACCTAAACTGAAGTGTCTTTGTTGGTGTGCCAGAGAGTAGGTGCACACATAAGCTGTTTCTCAAAAATGACAAGCCTTTCTCCCCACCCCTCCAGGCAGCACCCTGGGAACTCGCCACCACTCAGCACCCTTGAGCTTTCTTCTGTTGTCTTTGCAGGTGAGAAGGATGTCTTTGTATGCATGCCCACAGGGGCAGGGAAATCCCTGTGCTACCAGCTTCCTGCAGTTCTGGCAGTGGGCATCACCATTGTCATTTCACCTTTGATTGCACTGATCCAGGTAACTGTCTCCTATTAGCTGTGGAACGTGGTCAGCTCAGTAGGTCGGGAGATGCTGGAGGCACAGCTGCCTCTTGTCTTTCTGTCCTCATGTCTCTGCTGTTGCCCTGCTCTGGATTCTCATCTTCATGTCCCAGTGTGTTTTCCTGACCCTGGTGACAGGTGAAGAGACTGCAGCCAAGGTGCAGAGCAGAGTAACTCTGGTTTGAAACTCTGCAGTTCTCTGAAATTAGATTTTTCTTCTTTAATAATAACCTGGTAGCTATGCTAATTTTCTTTATGGTCATTTTCTCCAGTTGTCTTTCACCTCCAGTGTGCTGAACAGAAGTAGTAGAGTATCTCAAATGGACTAAACTGGGTATTTCAACAGAAGAAAACTGCTATTTTACCTGTGAAGTTGTAACTTTGGCAATGATGAAGTTGCTGTTGAATTTCTGTCAAGAGAAGAAGCTGGTTTAGCAGAGCAGCTCCTTGAGCACCTTTCATCTCAGAGCTTTTTTCATTTGTATTTTGCCTTTTTTACTGTTTCATCACCTGTTGAGAGAAAAACTCCCCTGTAAGAGGAGCTTTAGCACTGCTTAGACTTCTTTTAGCTATTTTGGGATGCGATGCACTCTGTCACTGTAGGGTGGTGACTTTAATTTTCCATCTGTGACATCTTGATAGTGTAAATCCCAAGACATGTTGGTGGCTTTTTTATCTCACTCTGTCTGTGATGAGTTAGTTTGCACAGATCCCTGCTGGTGTTCCCTAGCAGCAAAGAGCTTGTCTTAAAGTGAAGATGCACAAAAATGCAGTTGGATGGTAGAGCTGGACAGATGTGCTTGCAGCTGGACAAAGATAAAGGCATCTAGAGTTGAAGTTTGAAGTACCCAGGCTGTATGTGTATGTTGTCCTGACACGTGATCCTGGAGGTGGAAGCTAGGGCCTCACCTGCTCTCCCTAGAAGTCTGTCTTGGTGATGGTGACTTTCTTCATATCCATCTCCTTTTCATTTCGTTTTCTGTTTACTCCAGGACCAAGTGAATCACTTGCTGGCTCTGAAGATCAAAGCCTGCTCTCTGAACTCCAAGCTTTCTGCTCAGGAAAAGAAGGCCATCCTAGCTGACTTAGCAAGTGAGAAGCCCCAAGTAAAGCTCCTGTACATCACCCCAGAGATGGCGGCTGCCTCTTCCTTCCAGCCTACGCTGAACTCTCTGGTGTCCCGCAGGCTGCTGTCGCAGCTGGTGATCGACGAGGCGCACTGCGTCTCCCAGTGGGGACACGACTTCCGACCCGACTACCTCCGCCTGGGCGCCCTGCGCGCCCGCGTCCCCTCCACCCCCTGCGTCGCCCTGACCGCCACCGCCACCAAACAGGTGCAGGAGGACATCGTGGCGGCGCTCAGGCTAAAGCAGCCTCTTTGCACATTTAAGACGCCTTGTTTCAGATCCAATTTGTTCTATGACGTGCAGTTCAAAGAGCTCTTGACTGATCCGTATGCCAACTTGAAGGATTTCTGTCTGAAGGCTCTGGAAGTGAAGAGCTCCCCAGGGGTAGGTTTCACATTTAGGGAAGAAGGTTAAATCTGAACAAAATCTACCTGAATGGTCACTTTCCTTCCAGTGGTTAGTGTGGTCCCAACAGGTCTGTGGCAGGGAAGGAAGAGGTCCCTGGAAGAGAAGTGCTCACGTATGCTTTTTAGTTCCTCTAAAGGTACTCACATACGAGTTTTTATTTCCTCTAAAATAGGTAGAATGTGAAGGGTGCATTTCTGAGTGTGTCCTCAGAAAGGGGTTGTCTAAAGGAAAATGAATTAGGAGTATGCCACTAGCATTTCTGTCTTGGTTTGTCATGTCCCAGACAATCGTGTTTGATTTTGTTCCACTCTTCTAGTGGGGTAAGGATGAATAGAAGCATTTGGAGTGTTGTATCAAATTTCCTGCTCTAATTCCTAAAGTAATTCCGAGCAACTTACTTATAGCCCTTGCACCTGAGTTTATCTGTAAGACAGAGGGACACAGCTTCTTGCCTCGTGCCCACTGGGAGAGGACTGGGGGCCATATTTGGTCAATGTTAGGTCTTACAGGACTTGGAAGTCTCTTTGATTCAGTTTTGTGCTGCAACGGTATATTCTAGTTGCTGGGCAATCATCTTGCAGAAGAGCTGAGCTTCAGGTACCTCTCCTGTCTGCACCATATTAACAACTGCAGCTTTGCTGATCTGCTTCTGACAGTGTCATGGGCTTTCTCTCCAGTCTGCCCAGGTGTACTCTGGTTGTGGCATCGTGTACTGCAGGATGAGGGACATGTGTGACCAGCTGGCTATGGAACTGAGCTACCGAGGAGTGAAAGCCAAGGCCTATCACGCAGGTACTGGAAGCTGCATCTGCTTCTCTCAGTAGCTGGTAGAACTGAACTCTACCATCTTTAAGGCCTGGGTTGGGGCTGCCTAGAGAACAGCTTTCCAGGCATGGTCTGCAGTGTGTCTGATGCTCGTGCATCAGGACCTCAGCAGAATGGTATTCCCTTCACTCCAGAGCTGTTGAGTCTGTGTGATCTTGCATGGCCTAAATACAACAACTGTTTTTATCCCAGGAGGGATCTGAATTTTTCTCTTTGCAATAGAAACAGCTGCTGCTGACTTCTGCTTGATCACAGGCCAATTTAAACATGGGCAGAGAGGAGTGTGTATATCAGTCAGCCTTAGTGAGGGGGTTGGCTCCTGGTGGGGGAACAGAAGAGGAAAAAAATAATCTTGTTTCTTTTCCTTTTCTTTTTGATTGTTGTTTTCCTTCCCTCTTTTTCCCTTGCCAGGACTCAAAGCAGCTGACAGAACTTCAGTCCAGAATGAGTGGATGGAGGAGAAGATCCCAGTAATTGTTGCAACCATCAGTTTTGGAATGGGAGTAGACAAGGCAAATGTCAGGTGTGTGAGGCTGATTGTTGTGCACCACCAGCACTTGAAACCTGAGCAGCAGGAAGGGAAAACCCCAGTCAGTTGCCTGATACACCTGACTGAAATACCTGATGAACAGTTGCTAAACCCCACAAGAACAGAGCTGAGGGGTTTTTTTTAATCTTAGAAGCAGCAAAAGTGAACCTGGAAAGATTTTGTAAAGAAATTAAAAACAAGGTACCAGAGCACTTCCCTGCCTGACATCTTCAAACCCAGGAAGATTGGAGGAATGTGCTGCTTTTTTTTTTTTTTTTTCCACATCCTTCAGGGTTTCTGAAAGAGGTGTTGTGATGCAATCACAGCTGCCTCTTTCACATCTCTTAGTGTAACAGTTGCTGTCACAAGCAGGGGGAAGAAAATCTGCACCTAAAATAATTCACACACTCTCCAGTGAAATAGTGATATTCAGGATACTCAGCTTTTTTTATTAGAAAACTCCTTTTGCAATGCAGTGGAGGGAAAAAAAAAAAGAAAAAAACCCCAAAACAATGCAGTTCACAAATGGCAATAACCATAGAGAAAAATGCAGCTCTAGTCCCAGGACAGAAACTTTGCATGTGATTTCAATTACTGTTCCTTTGGGACTTCTGACACCATAATTGCTCTGTGGTGGTCAAGTTCCCACACTGCAATATAACTGTGCTGAGTTAGTGCTGTGATCAATGGAGGGATAACTCAGGTGCAGCTCACACAGCACCCCACACAGACCTGATCTTTCTCTGAATCCATATAAATCAGTTGCTCTGAAGACTGCAGGAGAGGGGCAGGACATCACTGAGACAATCAGGTCAGTTCAGCTGTGCCATCCTTCTGTCTCACTGTCCTGACAGACAGCAGGATCCCAGAGCAATGACAGACAATTTTCCTGCTTGATGCCTGTTAACCCATATGACAGCAGCATGAACTGATGCCTTCTGAAGCCACTCTGCCTATTCACTACAGGAGTTGTTAAAAAAGACAAAGAGTAACTGAAATGCAGAAGGCTGTCTGAGAGTGAAATGGCAGCTGAAATATGCTTTGGATATGGTTAGCTTCCAAAGAATGGAGTTAAAACAACTCTTTACAGGATAGATTTTCTGATAAAGGGAATTCTACCCCAGCCCCGCTACAAGGGGGGGTACTGCTGCTCACCCTTTGCAGAGTTCTGATTACTCATGCATATGTTATCAAGTAAGATCATGTCTGACAAGTTCTAGAGGTGACTCCTCTGGACAAGAGGGAAAATGGAGGTGGCTCATTTTCCTGATGGAATCTGCTCCTCTCTCTTCACTGCCAATTAAATTTTGTTTGAGATTATTTATCAATTTCTTCAGTAAACTTCCTGGTGGGTATTAAATGTGTAGAGCTCTGATGCTTCCTGCCTGGCTTGTTCCTGGAGTGTTTGTGCTTGGAGAAGCATGTTTGCTTGCTTTTTTTTTTTTCACTTAATCTTTTGCCACACCCATATGCATCATACCTGCCTCTGGGACATGCTGGTTTTGAGGCAGATTGGTATTTAAACATTGGCAGTGTTAACCATACTGGAAAATCTTCTCAACACAGAAGCTGAATTGCTGCATATTCAGGTGCAAGCAGGTTTAAAGCAGTCTTGCAGTGGTGTGTTGAAAACCTTCCTTCAGAGATTACACAAAGTTTAGTAATGCTTCACAGATGTTCTTGCTGGCTGGGAAGGGTGCCCTCATCTCCACGTGAACTTGGTGAGACAGAATTTCCCATGCAGACTGCAGACTTTGTTGGCAAAGAAATGTATTTTTTTAAATTGAGTATTTAAAATTTTATGTTCCACAAAATAAACAGCGGGTTTTTATTAATGCTGTATTTATGGTACAGTTGTGTACCTGTCTGGTAAATTCACGTGCTCATGCTTTTCTGTCCATCTGGAGTGACATCCTGCTCACCTGTATGTAGTTCACGTGCATTTCTTATTGCTCTGCTGCCTTCCTGTGTCTCATGTTAAGAGGAATTAAATTTCTATGTGCAAAATCTCTTGCTCTACAAATCTTCTGTCTTCTATGCTTTTGCTGCCTTTTTTTACCTTTTTTGACATCCAGAAACACCTCAGTTGTTCAGGCAGCGATCTGAGAAACCTGCAGCCTTATGTTTCCTGTTATCACCTGCAGATTTGTTGCCCACTGGAATATTGCTAAGTCAATGGCTGGATACTACCAAGAGTCTGGCAGAGCTGGGAGAGATGGGAAACCATCCTGCTGCCGTCTCTATTACTCGAGGAGTGACCGGGATCAAGTCAGCTTCCTGATTAAGAAGGAGCTCTCTAACATCCAGGTACCATGCCTAGATAGGCTGCCTTTGCACATTCAGAGATTACTGCAGGCAAACCAGACCAAAGATGAAATGTTTTTTTCTGGTCTTGAGCTGCCTGTAGCCCTATTTCTAGATGGCAGAAGGGGGTGAAGCAGGAAGGGAAGGAGCTGCCAGCTCCAGCTCCCTCAGAGAGGCAGGGGTGAGCAGAAGTGTGGAGCAGAGACAGGGTGATGTCCACCTGTTTGCCACATTGATCAGAAGAGTTGGCTTTGGACATCACCAGAGTTACTTTATCAGTTTATCTTTAAACTGAAGACTATAGTTATTGTCCTTATCTACTTTCAGGAAAAAAAAGGCACATTAAAAGAATCTGACAAAGCTGTGATGACTGCTTTTGATGCCATTGTGAACTTCTGTGAGCAGCTGGGGTGAGTGCACTTCTCTTAAACCTGTTCAGTGTTGGGGAAGCCACACCTGAGACACTGCTACAGTTGAGATCTTGCATATCAAAAAAAGAAAAATGAATGAATCACCTTATATTTTGCTATCCAGACTGAGGAAGGTGTCCCTGAGACATCTCTTACTTTCTCCCACCTCTGTTACTATGTTCTATCTTTGATGATGAGTTGACTTAGTTACATTTGTTTTCATTTTGGCTCCCTTCACTACATCATCTCTTTTCTAAGGAAAAAGACAACCAAATCAGTGTGGGATGGAAGCATTTAGAGTTAATGTTTCTCCATATCTCAGGGGGTCTGCTCTGCAGAGTACTAGGTATCCACAATATCAACCTTAGAAGGAGATGACAGTGCTTTCAATGTTTCAGAAACAGGCCCAAATTATGGACATGCCAATCTAAATGCAGACTAGCAACCACAGCGTACACTGCTCAGGTTTAGTTCATCATTTGTAAGCTGTAATTGTACTAATTGCTATTCTATGTTGGATCAAAGCTGTCATTCTGCCAGTAAGAGTGCAGTATGTGCTCACTGAAAATGGTCAACATGTATCTTGCTTTCAAGGCTGAATTTTGTTTTATTTTTCATACCTTTGTCTAGGACAACTTTTTCAGAGTGTAACGCATGCTGCTTTTCTGATAACTTGGTGAGATTGTTCTCTCCTTGTCACGATTGGTAAACAAATCCTGGTTTTATTGGGTTGCTCTGGGAAAGTCTTGCTTGAGCTGAAGCATGGCACAACAATGAGCAGTCCTGAGGTGGAACTTTGCCCAGAGTCAAGGTGATTCTGGTGAGTGGCTACTAGGAGACTTGTTGCTACATGAGTTTGGTCAGTTGGTATGTGCCTAAGCACCTCTTCTCCCTCTGGTGTTGCCAGCTCACAGCAAGAGCAGCCAGATGGCTGCTTTGTGTCTGGAATTTGTATCATCTGAGAAGCAGCTGTATCTATCTGGTCAGATGCCCACCTCAGGAAACTTTGTCTGGAGATTTATTTCTCCACAACTTCTAAGTTGGTTATCAGTGGAGTTACTTGTGACAGGTGTTTCTTGGAATGGGCACTAGTGCTGTAAGAACTGAACTGGGATCACCAGACTGACCTTGCACAAGCCAAAAGCAGGACATTGCAAGAGGGTCTTCCAGTGAAAGCATGAGTTAGGCTCCATGGAACCACTGTACAGCATCTGCCACTTCATGAATGCTCTGAAGAGCCTGGCTGCTATTTGAAGTGAGGACTTTCTCTAGCATTGCTTTGCAGCAGTGAGGAAAAGACAGAGACTGAGTAAAGACAGAGAGAAAACATTCTCCTTTGATCAGATGAATAGTAACAGAAACAGGATTTCACTAGGTACATAAGATAAATTCTCTGTAAAGGAATATCGTTGACCTAATTAGAAATCATACATCTTCCATACATTCTCCTCCCTCCCCAGTTTGGTACATTCTTCCTACTGTGTAACATGCTCTGTGCATCCCAGAGTCACAGACTGTGGCACCACTGACTGACTTCCCTCCTTTTAACTTTACCTAGACTGATGCCAGGTAAAGCAATGCCACTTTGCATTTCTTTTTTTCCCCCATCTTGAATTCATACAGTCCTGTTCACTATCCAAACAATGAAAGCAAACCTGAATCTCTGACCTTGCAAGGTTGTAAATAAGAACAAATAAAGACTGACTTGTATACTGGCAGGCAAGTTTTTATATGGTATATTTAGGCTATTGTCTGAGTGTGACAGGAGAACAATGGTGTAAGCTGCTTTTAGAAAGTGGGTTTAGAAGCTTTCTCTGGTCAGTTTCCTGATGCCTGTTTGCAAGATGGAAAAAAACAGGTAACTGCAGCAGTGGCAAACATCAGTTGTAGGTGGCAGATGATCATTTGCCACATCTCACCTGTGGCTTTTTCTGAAAGGTGTAAATCTGGCCGAGGTGAGTTGGCTTTGGGTCTGGCTGTCATGCAGTTCCTGAGTACAGCCAGCCTCACCTGTTGGGTTGGCTGTGTTCTTGCAGAACAACTTGCTGGCATTGGTGCATTGCTCTTGGGGCAGTTGCATGGGGAGAAACAACCATCCAGGCAGAGAAGATGTAAAGGCTCTCTATGAACAACATAGGTGGGTTCTAGCTGGGCTGGCTGCTCTTAGCTGCAGGGCTTCAATAATTCAGCTTTCCTGTTTATGGACCACTCTGTGCCTTGGAGATGAGCAGCTCCCAAAGATGGCAGCAAGTAAGAGGAGAGCAATAAAAACAAGACAGAAGACACCGATCACTACCAGCCCTCCAAGAGCCCAGTCACTTGTAGCAATCAGTCTCTTTAGGTCTTCCAGAGCTGAGGAAGCCTCTTGCACTGAAGACATGCTGGCTCCCACCCTGCTGGAGGCAGACAAGAAGAGCATCAGATGTTGGTGTAACCTGTCTATGCTCTGAGCCACAGTTCTGAAGCCAGCACAAGCATCCATGCTGGCTGTGCCTGCAGGCATGTCTCTGGAGATGGGAGGGAAACAGGAGCATAAGCACAGCAATGGGAGTATAAACCAGATGAAAGATAGCTGAGGCCAGGTTCACAATCAGATCTACAGAGATGTAAAGAGGAAAGCTTCTGGATTTACAAGACTTTGACAGCTGAAATCTATTTTGATCACAATTTATCAATGTTTTTAATAATATCATATAGTGGCTCTCCCAGCACGTTCAGTGTGAACCCCTCATCTCTGTGAATTGTACAGCCTACACGTGAAAGACAGGTATTCAGTAGGAGAACTTGTTTGATAGCATTGGAAAGATCTCTAAAAAGGAGCTGGGCACTGAGAACACACTGGGGATTAAATGAACACTTATTTACAAACAAACAAAAGAAAAATCCCAAACAAATCCCCACCAACAATAAGCAAAGGTTTTCACCTACAACTTGTTACACTCCCCAGGGCTTAGAATAGCCTAGTTTCCTCAAAAAGGTCTCCTGTTAACAGTTTGCTTTAGTAATGCTGTTCCTTTGTAACAGAAGCCTTAAGTTTTCCTCCCATTAAAGTATTTAAGTTCAGCAATAATTAAAACTGGGATCTCAGTGGGTACTGGAGAGTTGCTCTTTCACTGATGCTTTGCATCATGACTTGACTATCAGCTTTCTAAAGAACGTCCAGTATCTCTTTGTGATTGTCTTGTGGCTTCACTGAAGTTTTCCTTCTTCTCAAGGGAGAGAATGGGTTATTTCTCACACTTTCTCTTACATATGGCTGTGCATGTAATACAGGAAAAGACCATTGTTAGTCTTGAACATTTGCTTGACTTGCTGGCTGTTATGTCTGTATCCTTAACATTGTAAGGAAAAGGATGAGTCATGTAAAGTGTGTTCCATTCTCAGCAAGTCCCATTTGACTAGGAGCACAAGCTCACACTTCAGTTTGCTAAAGGTTTTGTTTCTTTCTCAGCAGCCAAATATATTGAATTCACACTTTGTTTTCTGGAATGATGGCAAATCAGCGTGCCCAATCTAGCCAGCAGGCATACAGGACATGGCAGCTGTTCTGGATAGCTTCCTTTGCCTTCAAAAAGGAGGCAGTCCTAGATACTGGTTCTGTAGCAGAGGCAGAACCCCTGCATGACTGTACACCCTTGAAAGCTCCTGTCCCTTTTGTTAACCACAAAGAGATTAAATTCTCCTGAAGTAGAAAAGCACTTGGGATTTGATAAATACCTGAAGTGGTTGTGTTGGTAGTAGTTGTTTCTGATGGTGTCTCCTCTGTACCCCCTCCAAGAGATCTTGGCTTTTGGTGAGGGACCCCTCAAGTGCACCTGGTACCAAGTAGAGCTAGAGAGGAAGGTGCCTGTTTGTATGGCAGTAAATGATTAACAGCTGATTTTACCACAAATGTGTGGCCAATCTAATCGAAGCCTTAGTCAAAAGTTCAGCTGTTGCTCAGACCTTTCTTTCTCTCCAGGGCTTTATCCACTCAAGCACCTGTCCCAGTGCTTGTAAAGGCCACTGTGTCCTCTAAGTGAGGAAGGTTGCAGGTTGTGGTGATGAGAATATGGTTTTGTTTTCTGTCCCCTGACTGGATCTGTATTGGAAGCTCCATTAGGAGACTGTCATGTCTAAAATGAGACTGTGAACAAGACTGCCCTCCAGTCCACACTTCATCATGACACTTTGGGTGGATAAATCATTACAGAGCCTTGCCCAGCTGTTAGCTGCAATAAAACTGACTCCCTGGTGTTTTCCTAACTGAAAACCACCAGAGGGATTTTGCCGAAGAGAGGTGGGAGGAGAGTGTCGTGTCTGAGACTGTGTGTGTGTAAAAGGAAACTTGTCTGTCACAAGCCAAGCAACTCACTTTGAAACCTTGGGGATGATGTTACAGAATAAAAGCTCTTCTATTAAGACAGTAAAACTTCAGCCACTTCTACTGGAGAGGAACTGTCCTCTCTGTCCTCACTGTCCCTGGAGAGGAACTATTTCAACACCTATCTTGTCAGGACTGAAGTAACCCTGTTCCCTTGCAGTTCTTTCTAGGCTCACTCAGGCTTTCACAACATGTACAGAAGCTGCTGTGTTTGAAGCAGTCTTGCATTGGTCTGTGCTCTTCTGAACCTCCATGTACTTTTTGAAACAGAGAGGATCCATCCTCACCAGTGCTTGGGGCATTCCAGGTCACTTTATGTAGGTAATGATTGAAGTCATAAACACAAAACCTTGTGTGAGTGGTGAGCAGGGGCCTGGAGACTGGAATGTTCCTAATCAACAGACACTGCAGAGCTGGGGATTTTGTTGGGCAGCTTTCAGGTCAACGTGATCAGTGATATGCGAGAAGGGGACAGACCTCACCCAGCCAGGGAAGCATTGGCTTAGCTAAAGACCAAGTACAGGAACAGTTCAGCAGCACAAACTGGTACAAAGCAGAACACTAGGCCTCTGAGGCCCAGACAAGTATGTAGAAGTTAGTCCAGGGACCCCACCTCTGTATGGTGGCTTCCTCTCTGCTTCTGAAAGCCACCTGGATTCTTTAGAGAATTGCTTCATTTTCTCCCCCTTTTTTTTAAACTCTCTTTCTCTCCTTTTGTTGATTCTGTTTCTAATTCAGGAACTTCCAGTGGCAGAGATAAGACAGGAGCTATTTCTCTTTTTCCCTTGCCTGGTATCTGTCAGTGGTTCAACTGGTAACCGGGAGATGTGTCGCTTTTCCTGTTGAGATAAGGCCTGGCAGCTTGTTCCTAGTGACAGCAACCTGACAGTCGTTGGTATGTTTCCAGCCTGCTGAGCTTCCTTCTGACAGTCAGCACAGACTGCTTCCATGCTGCTGAAACATTCTCAATGGGGTTCTGTTAATTCCTGTAGCTGGCACTGTGCAGCACAGGCTAGGAAAGAAAGTAAGCTCTGTTCTGCCACAGCTCTCGTGACTTAGATAGAGGAACATCTGTTGAGTCTGTCTCCTGCAGAAGGGGTTCTGAGACTTCCTATGTCACCTTGATTGCCACTTGTTTGTAAGTGAAATGACCTGAGAGAGGTTAGTGTGCTGCAGCTCAGAATGTGGGTAAACTGATGCCACGCTGAAGCTTCTCCTACCCTAACATGCTGGTTTGGAGTGGAAGCTGTGGAACAGTGTCATAAAAGCCAGTCCTTTGTTAGTCTCAGTGTAACTGTGCATGCAGCAGCTCGAACTAGTGCAGTCTTCTGGGCACAGTTGTTAGGCTGAGGCTCCAGTATTTACTTTCTAAGGAACATCCTCACTTCTGCTGGAAAGTGATTATTTTAAAAGTAACATTGGTAGTTTGAGGCTTTTTTTTTTTCTTAATGTTCAGACTATTCTCTGTTGCTGGCTACAGATATATGCCAATGTAGCAGTACAAGAATGCAAAATACCTAAATCAAGTTTCTTTACAAGAATTAAAGTGCATTAAATCATGAGAAGCTACTGATGTAATGCTGTTTTTACTAATTTGGGTGCAGGCATCAGAGAAAAGAGGTTTATTTACAAAGATTTTATTGATTTTGTTTCTTGAAGTGTGAAAAATATTGAAAACCCCACTATTACAAACATGGGGATTCTTTTCTCTCAAGCTAGAGGCTGGTTCTGGGATATACACATGTAATCCCTTTGACTCCTCTACACTGAGCAGTTGCAATACCAGTAGAAGATAACTTATCTATATGCATGTAACTTCTTATACCTTCTCACAAAGGTGGTTGGTTTCCTAGTTGAGGCTGAAAAACTGGCAGCTGACAAGAGTTAGATGCAGTTGGACTGTTTGGCTGTCCCAATTATGAAAGTCATGGCCCAGCCATAGCCTTGTATTTACATAAATCCCTTTCTGAAGTTCACTGAAGTGTAAACCAAACATACACAGTGGCTGCAACATGGAAAAGGGATTTATTTGCACTTGTTAACTGCAGCCATACAGCCCGTTCTTGGCTCTGCTTGCTCACAATGCCTACTCTCAGCTGCTCCATGTATTCCCTGAAGTGACAGTGACTGAGTCTGTCACTCCTCCAAAACACCTTTGCATATTCTAATAAACATACCTTAGACATAATGTTTATGTCCAGTAAAAGAAACTGCACACAGTGCAGGGAGTCAGGCACACAGGTCCCTCGAGTAAGGGTAGGGATGTGTTCATCTCTAACTCCCATGCTCTGTAAGGACCATTCATTCACCTGTGATAAGCAGATGATCAGAATCACACTGGGAATGGGGAGGGAGCACATTTAGCAGCAGAATGATCAAATCAAGCCTTAGCATGGGTGAGTTTTTCCCTTTTGCCTTCATCTTTCTGTTTGCAAAGAGCACTGCACGTGATCTGACTTTTGTCTTTGGCAATTTCCCATCACTGTAACACCGATGAAAATAAATCAGGGAGCGTTTGTTTCCGGCTGTAGCTCAGAGCCTCAGCTGGTGTGTCTGGAGCAGAAGGTCCGTGGTGTCTGGTTTTCAGCAGACATCTCACCTAAGCATTCCTGTGGCAGGTGGTTTTTGAGAGAGCAGGTTTGGGCCTGCTCCAGTACGTACCAGGCATGTGGACGTTGCAGGGATGTCTGTAGGTTTAGCTGCACCCAGGACGATCCTTCTGGATTAGCCACTTGTGAAGAGAGTAGGTGCTTCCAGGCAAGTGGAGTGTTCACTGCTTTGGCCCATGGCTCTGTGCTCACAAAGGGCATCCTTGGCTGGCCCAGTGTCAGGGCTGTCACTGGGAAAGTGTGTCTGTTTTCTCAGCATGTGTCCACATGCCCCCACCCCAGAAGAAGGAATCAGTAATGCCAAAGCAGCATTACCTTTCTGGTCACTCAGTACTGGCTGTCACAGACAGAAGGAATTCCATGCTGGGATTTCTGGTCCTCTGAGTCAGGTTAATGAATGTTGTTATTGCCATTGTCAGTGAGCTGGCTTAGAAAGTAATTCTCATAGGACTGAATCATGGTCCCTGAAAGTAGGTTGTGTGACCTCTTGTTGCACTTCATGAATGGGCAGATGGACGGACTTGGGTCTTCCTACGTCTGTGGTCAGGACGACCATCACAGCTACAGCAGCTATAGCAGCAGCAACTGCAGGCAATGATCATAAGCACCAGAACAGTGACTGGAAAGAGAAACAAAGAATAGTTCTTCATGACATAGCAGCAATCACTTCAGCGTGACCCAATGTCTCCTCTAAGCAGCAGAATGAACAAAGTCTGGTTTCTTGCATTTTTTTTTAACCTATATCCCCACCTCCCTCCTCCAAAATTCCTGCTCAGTTACTCATTTAACCTGAACAGTCATTATTGGTTATTTCATGAGCTGAAGAGCTATGTACCAAATGGGGGGGGGGGGGCGGCTAACTTACTGTTACTCTGCATAATGGTTGGTGTTGGGAGGAATATGCTAGTTTATCAGGAATAGAAAAGGATGATATGTTTAATCCTGCAGAACACAAAAGACTGTGTGAACATGCATGTGTGTGTGTGTGTGTGTGTGTGTGTGTGTGTGTGAAATCTGGAGTTGGGCTGCTAGGTTACCAGTCCTGTGGGGAACCAGCTGTAGGTATGAAAAAATATAAAGCAGCAGGTGTGTCTTTCTGAATTCCAGCCCAGGGAGGAGTGTCCAGGCTGGATCCACACCCTTCCTTTTGGTTGGGAGCAAAGTGTACCTCTTGTTGGGGGAGGGCCTGCCTTCCTTCCTGCTTATTTTCCCATAGTCAAAACAAACTTCACCCCCTTGATCAAGCAGCTCTTTGTTATTCTTCCCATGCCATCCCCACACAGAGCAGCAGGAGGGGTTGTGCCATGACCAGTAGGCTCACCTGGAGCGTACTGGCTTCCACTGAACTAAGCACAGGAATGACACTCAGAGTCTCAGACATTAAGTATCTTCTGTGGCAATGAGATCCTCAAATCTCATTCATCATCAAGTGTCTCCTCTGCATCCCAACACTGCAGCAGCTCTGGGCTGGTTAAAATCCTGCTGCTGTTCAATGCTTAAGTATGAGAGCCTGGGGAAAGCTGGACTGTTGCCTGTCATGCTCTGCTGTGTGTAGAGATACACACCAAGTGTTAAAAAATTACCTAGAAATTAAACTGGGCCTCAGAGCACAGCCTGGAAAGTAACTGCCAACACCAACAGCCACCAGCAGAGCCTGTGGAGTGAGCTGCCCCCCACAGAAGACACTTTCTGACACCCCTTTGCCTCCACCCATGAACTCACCGATGAACAGAAGAACCACACAAAAGGACACGATTTCCACTGGGTCAGCCTTGGGCAGTTTCTGGAGCTTAAGGAGAAACTTCTCACCAATGGTTTGCATTTCCTTCAGAAAGCCTTGAGAAGACATTCTGGCTCAACCTCTCCAGGCTTTATGCTGTAGAAGAACCAAACAGAGAATAAACCTTTTTACTGACTAATGCTAGGAAGCTGTCAGTCTTCTTATAGAGCTGGTGATCACAAGGAAAACAAGTTTATCTGGTCTCAGTCCTTGTTCCCAGTAGCTAAGGTGGAGGACTATTAATTATCTACGTGTTCTGACACTGCTTTAATTTCAAAATCTGGGTGCTTTGAGGGTGCTTTTGTCAGCTGCACTGTTGAGCAGAGTCAAAACAGTGCTTCTTCTACAGGGACACTTATTTCAGCAGGCATAGAGTTAGAACTGGACAGTGCCTAACCTTGGCTTTCACCCAGTTAAAGTATCTTTTTTTTTTTCTTTCCTTCTAGTTGTGCTAACTTGCTCTTTCAAAAAGAAATCAAATTCTAACTTGACTTGAATTCCAAATGCTGAACTCCAGTGGTACATATTTTTCAGTTGTTTTTTTACCAAGTAACACAAACAAGTAACTCCCTTAAAGACTTCCTGTACTTCCAGCTAATTCAACACCTCACTGCAAGACCATGAATAATGTTTTATCAATCAGTTTTACTGAATAGTGATATTAAGAGCTAAAATCTGTTTTCACTGGGGACAGCTGGATGCTTTTCAAGTGGTTACAGATGAATGCAAGTTGTATATGGTAAGCTAAACAGAGTTTTTTCTCTTTTAAGCCACAGTCTGTTCTGATGAAGCAATGTATGAATTGGTCCTCCCATTGCTTCTGGTGATGAGCAAAGAAAAGCCCCCTGGATCTGAGTGGGAGGTACCTCTGTCTTGGAGCTAAAACCTCCTGCCCTGCTCAGTAGACTTACACCTTCTTTATTCTCAGAAAGAATGATCCTAAGGAACTACTGGTACTGAAAGTATTATTAGTTTAGTCAAAATTATGCCTCAGTTCTTCCACTAATATTTACTCTTCTTTCGCCCTGCGAGCAAGATTTTGGAAGTCACTGCAACAAACAAACTTACATGAGAGTTATGGAAGTTCAAATTTTGCTTCAGTCAGTAACTGGAATAGGATATTGTTGAGAAATATCCATAGTTGCACCTAAAACAAGTGTTTGGACAGGTGTCCTGGTTTGAGTGAAAACCAAACAAATTCAAATCACTGTTCAGTGATCTGACTTTTCAGCTCAGGTTTTCTAACTAACTGCACTTTCTGAAGTTAGCAGCATGTTTTGCAGACAGTGTCTGCTTCTAGCAGTGGTAACACCTTATGTTTAGAGTTACTACCAAGGATGGAATGCAGACCAAGGCCACTGCTAGAACTTGTGTACGCACTGAGGGGTGCAGAAAGACCGCACCTGAGGGGAGGAGTGGACAGGACAGGTGACCCCAAACTGACCAACGATTCCAGTCCATATATGTCAGATCCAGTATATAAAGCTCGGGGGTCCGGAGGGTCTCTTGCTCTGGCTCTCTGGCTCTCTGGCTCTCTCACTCTTGGTCTCTCGTTCTTTCTCTCTGAGGGGTTCTCCCCCTCAGAGCACCAAGGAGGACTCTGTCCATACTGCCTTTGATCCTGGTTGGTGTCTTCCTGAAACCTGGTGCCAGAATCCAGCTCCTGAACACAGCTCCCGTCTGCTGCAGGGCCCAGTCTGGGACTCTCCCTGTGCCAACTCCACAGCATCAGTGATGCTGATGTAATCACCATCGGGGGGGTTGGGTTCGGTACTGGTTTTGTACATATGTGTATATACTTCATTATTACTTTCATTTTCATTAAATTGCTCTAGTTTCCTTTTCTAATCACTAAGTCTCTCTCCCTTATTCCTTTTCTCTTCCCCTTTGGGGAGGGAGAGGGGTTAAAAGAGAGCATCTGTTACCGGTCTGGGCTGCCGTGACCCCAAACTGTGACAACAGGTCAACACTTGGATGGATTATAACTTGTCATTATGATATCAGAAAGTACTGGCTTGTGTGTGTTGTAATAGCACTGTTTCATGGGACTCGAACACTGCAATTTAATACCCTATCTTGGTGATAACACAAAGCCAAGTGACCAAGAGAGTCCTTCCAGAATAAGCCAGTTAGTTCATTACTGCACATCTGGTTTGGTTAATCAAACAAATGGATGCTTGTCGTTTGGTTTTTCTAAACACACTGAGGACAGGGAGAACTTGGCCATTTCTTTGCATGCTGGGCTTAAAGTATACAGTGCCAAGTTAAATTACATTTTGTATGTTTATGCAATTGAAAAAAGGTTTTCTTTGTCCTTTTAAATCCAAGCTAAGGAATCAAAATCGGAACCAGCTGGTTTCCTAGGGATGGGGGTGGATGGAAAAACTACATCTACAGAAAGATTTCTGTGCAGCTTAGCAGGGAGGCGTCGCTGAGGCCCTTTGAGCTGCAGAGGTCACTTCTGGGACTAGGGTTAAATAGTTCTTGCCAGATGATTGCTGTACCCCGAGTGAGCTGCTCCAGAAACAGCTGCTTTCTCCTTGCACAGTGCTGTGGGATTCTGTGTCAGCAGGTCTCCAGTTTTGTTTCCATTCCAAGAGATGGTGGTGCAGGCAGAGGTGAAGTGATTTCTGTTTTCTGTTCTTGGCTCTAGAAGAAAAACTCAAAAAAAAAATAAAATTCTGGCTCTAACATCCTGAAGATGTTTGTTTCCTTTGGGGGTGTTTCTGCCTGCCTAACTCTCCTGGGAAGAACCTTCCATAGGGTGTGTTGGGTGGCACTGGAAGCAGCACGTGGAAGAGCCTGGCTGTGTGAAGTTTGGGTTCACTCTGCAAAGCTGCTGATCAGCATCATAGAATTCCAGGTGGATTAGCAAAGTGCCTAGCCTAAAATGCTGAGAGCTTGTCATCTGAGTAATGGGCATTCCTCTCCCCCATGGTACCAGACCAGGAGCTCAGTGAAGGAGTTTTTATTCTAAAACTTGCAAGGAATGTTGCTTGTTTACCTTGGGTTGAACTTCTTCAGGGACTAAGTTTGATGTCAGTGGTGCAGCCTCCAACCAACCTGTGAGGAAGCAAATGTTTTTCTGCTCAGCTGCACTTCTGCCTGCACTCTGGTTCCAAGGGCCCTCGTTGCTTTGGGATTTCTGCTCGTGGAGTGTAGCAAAAGGGTAAAAAATAAATCACTTTTAAACAAAGAAATGAGTCAAACTCCACCACGAAAAGTAATTATATTAATGGGGTTTTGCATCTTCCATTCCACTGGTGACGTAAAGCCTTTGGTCAGAACTGGCTGATTGTGACCTTTTTCCAATTGATTTCAGTAGAACCAAGATCTTACCCTAGAGATTAGTGTAAGGATAAGGCTAGTGCTGTGTGACTTAAATGGGTTGTCTTATGCATCTGCTTTATCTTCATCACATACAGCACAACAGGGATATTACTTACAAATTTTAGAGTGGAGCTGTAAGAATATATATTTTTTTTAATTATACTGTGTTCAATTAAGCTCCCAGTCACCAAGAGCAGTAAAGCCAGGGTGGTGCAGGATATTTAGTTGAAGCAGTAACTGTAATGATTGTTATTAGCACAGACAGGTCTTGAGAGGCTGAAATGTAAGGTTGTAGGTCTTAACTGACAGCTTACTTGCTAAGACTGCAGTGTTGTTCCAGAGCAGCCACCCAACTTGGTACCTCACACATTTTGTTGGGTTTGGAGCACACATAATTGTCTGCCAGTGTTTTTGTCATTTGGGAATTCCTCCTTGTTCATTGTCCCTCCTCAAAACTGCATCCAGTGATGATGGGAACCCTCCAGACTAGAGGAGACATGGCTGTTATGGCAGCAAAGCCAATAGAACCTGTTACAGAAGAAAGAGTGAATCACCAAAGTACAGTGTAGTCTTCAGAACATATTGTGAGGCTAATCATGAACTTTTGTCCCATGGTTGTAGTTATAGGCCGTATGAAGTGAAATCAGGGTGAAGAGAGGTGAGATGAGAAACTTGCATAGAAAAGAAAGTGAACACAATGCTGATGTATTGTGACAGGCAGTTTGGAAGTTCCTGCTAAGCTGGAGTGGCAGCCTGGAATTCATGGTTTCAGCTGTTTCCTCTTCTGGCTGTTCTTTAACTGATCTCTCTGGAGTTCTACCCTCCTCTGTGCTGCAAGACCTCACAGGGGAAAGAAGAGAAGAAATCTTCTAATTGGAGTTTATTTGGTTTTGAGAAACAAACAAACTAAAAAGGCTGAATCCCCACATGCCATGAGCTGTTAGCTTCAGCTGAAAAGAGACTGCCCAGTAATAATGCAGGGGGATACCTGACATCTGCAGGGGTGCTGGTCAGCTGCAAGGATTAGATGATCCTTTAAACCAAAGCAGCATGTCCTATAATTAAGGCTTCTGTAGACTTAGATTCCCAGAAAATGATAATACTTGTTTTTAATGCAGATTCATCTTGCTGTGCCTACTGAATATAGCTGTGAAAATTGCCATAATAGCACTGAAATTATCTTTCTGAACTGTTTTAATGGACTTATGACACACTGAAGCACTCAGAAAAGTTGGCAGCTCAGCCCATTTGAGAATAAAGCCATTTAAAGGCCTTTATCTAGACAGTCAGGCGAAAAGCCTAGGTCAGGGTTTCTCTGTACTGGGAACTAGTTGTGTGTGGTGGCTTCCAGGCTTCAAGCAAGGAAAAGAGCTTTGGGATGGACATGTAAAAGAGGGAGGGAATGAGACAGGACAAGGACAACACACATCCATCTGTCAGTCTTAGGCTACAACTTCCTAAACCAAAGACAGACCAAAAAACCTGATCAATTTACATCCATTTCAAAATACTTAAAGCAACCTGACTAGCTTATCTTTGTCTACACAGGTGCATCAAAAGTTGAACTGTAGTCAGTGGGTGAGATAAAATTTACTGCTGAGGAATGAGACACCTGTTTAGTCATAACCCTGGTGTCATTTCAACAGCCTATTTCAGTGCAAATAACATGAAATTGAGTTTGTGGTTTAGCCCCAGGACTGGAAGTTAGTAAATGCAGGCAATCTTCTGGCCTGCCAGTGATGCTTACTGGTTGTGGATAAGTCATCCCATCTCTCTGCTGAGTGACTTCATCACTGCAAAGCGGCAGAGCGCGTAACCGCCATCAGAGGGCTGCTTGCTAATTGTGTGTCCAAGTCTGTAACATGCTCTCAAACCTTTAGACAGATGCTAAGTCCCTGGTTTTGTTGCAGTTGCAAAATGAAGTGATCATTGCTTGCTAACTACTTGTTAGATTTCAGTCCCTCAACCCCCTCAGATGAAATCCAATAAACGCGGGGCTTCCTCTCGTGGTGGCTCCTTAACTTGGTCAGGCTCTACAGGGTTCCTTTCTCCTGAGCCATCTCTGACTGTGCTCCCTTCAAGGTTTTTTTTGCTTGCTTAGGTTTGTTGCTACAATAATCTAAAAATGGACATGAAGCTTTGGAGAGGGGAATCTCTTGGTGGTGCCCAGTTGGCAGCTCCTGTTACGAAGCTGCCAATGTCTGTGGTGCTGACGCAGTGAGTCCCAGTGAAGGCGCACTGGAAACCCTCCACTGTGCCTGCTTCCAGTGTCACCAGTGATATCAACCCATATCTCCAGAGACCTTACAAACTAGGACCTCCTTGGTGTGCCCAAGCAAGAAGAATGCCAGAGCAGCATTCGCATTGCAACGTTGTCTTTTTCCCAAGACTGGGGCTGTGGAGAATTAAATAATTTCTGTTGCTCTTACTCTGACAAATCAAAGAAGCTGACTGAAATTGGACCAGTCCAGGGATAGGAGGCCTGTATAGACTGTGGTGGAAAATCTCAGGAGGCATCCCAACCCTGTGGAAGGAGAGTTCTGAGCAGCTGAAGGGGAGGCGATGCTCTTTATTGTGATCTAAAACTTTAAAATAAACTCTTACTGTATTTGGCCACTTTGTCAAGAATTTGAAGGCTTGGCCAGTTTCAAAGCCTACCAGCTTTGTTCTTGGTTCCTGAAACGTGCTTCTGATTTCAGATGGATAAGGTCTGTGATGCTTCCTGTCATAAAACAGTGCTGGACTGCTAGGTGGTATTACAGTTTAGATGCATTTTGGCAGAACATGTAATAATTCCTGTACGATTGTTTATTGTTCTAAGTTTGTACCATAGTTCTGAGATGAAAAGGGCTATAGAAATGCAGTGGTATTATCAGTGTGTGGTTTTCCCTCATCATTGTTCATGCAGTGTTGCTCCATGACTGTAGTTGACTGGCCACGTGACTCTTAACTATAGTTCACATACAAGCCCTTTTTTCCTAAAACAGGAGCAAATGGAGCCAGACAGACCTATAATTCATTCCCAAGCAGATGAAAATAGTTTCCAGTATCAAGAGAATTCAGCCTTTTAACAGCACACACCCAAACTGGTAAACTGCAGCTCAATGTCATGGGAGAAAAGTTTGACTTTGTCAACTGGTCTGGCAAAGAAGGCCACATGTTCTTTCAGATTATAAAGCTGCCCTGACTGAGTAGCCATTTGGCTGGAGTACCCTGTCATCTCCACCACCCACTATTTAGAGACTGGTTTTGAGGCAGCACCATAAATGTTCCTTCTCTCCCCTAGAGCTAATATTAGATTAATATGAAACGACACTGAATTCCTTGCAGTAGCAGTGTCAGTAGTTGAGGTGCCCACTGGGGCACTGAGCTGAGAGTCTCTACACCTCTTACAGAACCACCCTCCTTTTCCCAAGTTCATCCAACAAACAAGTCCACAAAACCCCGTAATTCTTCACTACCAGCCCCAGTTTTTAAGTGGGGAAACCAAAGCACAGAGCCATCCAGTGAAAGGAAAAGGTCAATTTTAAAAATAAACCTGTAGGTCTTCTGCAAGAGAATTTTTATTTAGGGTTGTTGATGCTTCAACCTAGCCTGAAAGTCTATTCTAATATTAGCAAAATAACCATTTCCCAGGAAGCTGACAGAGGGATGCCAGTGAAAGCCTTGTAAATAGTTTCTTCACAAACATACTGGGATCTATTGATAATTTGGTGTTTGAGGTGAGGTATCTGGAGCCCCCTGAGAGTGCTGGAGACACTTTCATCTTCTTTCAACTACCTCTGTGCCCTGTCCTTGGCTGGTCTCAGAAATAACATGCATTTTTGAGTTTTTTTGAAATATGCTGGTCTAATCCTGGTAAAGATGCCACTTGGATGTAGGAACTTAAGACTGAAGGCTACAACAGCTGCTTCCTCAGAAGAGGCTGGTTTGCACCATGTCAGCTGTGGTTGCATGGGGTAGTGGGGAGAGCCTGTGTGAAGGCTTGGGGCGGGTGCTGCTCTCCTCACCCAGCTCCCTCTGGATCTCTCCAGTCCCAGCCATCCAGCTCTGCCCATTGGCCCACTGCAGGCTGGGGAGGGTCAGAGGTTGTGTTACCAAAAGGATCTGCTCTATCAGCCTTGGCCTGTTTTCCACCTCCGCTCCCCCAGCCGCTTTTGTGTGGCAGTCAGGCTGAGGCCCGTGCCCTGTGACAGCTGTAACACAAGACATGTCCTGCTGCTTCTCTCCAGACATGTGTTTCATATTGCTTGTTTCCCCCCCCGCACATGTACAACAAGACTGCGGCTGGACAAGCCCCCAGCCAAAGCCATTAAGGTTTTCTTCTGGCGAGGAAACCTTGGCTTGTTTCTCTCCCAACCCCCCCTGCCCTTTTCTCCTCGCTCCACCCTCCTTCCATTTTTTTAATTATTTTTTTTCCCTTTAAACTTTGTTTTTCCTGTACTTATTTGAGAAACCAGCTTAACTGCAACAAACAACCTAGAGAGACCCTTCATTAGCAGGGTGGAAACTTCCCCTCCATCCCCTTTAAACCTCGGGCTAGACTGGAGGCGTGTGGGGCTTAACTACTAGATCTCACCCAGGCAGTTCCAATTCCATGTTTGTACAACACCTAGGTCAGAAAGACCTGCCCTCCCTTCCACACTAATGAGAACAGAGAGAAGTGGAAATACTTGATCCTTTACATTCCTCCCCACAGGCATGTGTAGGATCAGGGAGATACTTTTCTGTGAGAATTGGCTTTCTGCCTCTTTTCCTACCTGTTTGTAAACAGCTGGCTGCCTATGTGTCTCCTGGAAGAGGAAAGGTGTCCCAGCTCAGTGCTAGGAGCTGCAAGAGCTTCCAAACTGATTAATTAAGTGGCTTCAGATGGCAGAAAATGGAGGCTTATATCCAGTCTCCTTGCCAGCCCCTCTTCCTGTGCCCAGCAGAAAAACAGAGATGGGAGCACAGCCTGTGGGACACCTCTCTATGTAAAACCAAGGCTTGGACTCGATGATCTTCAGAGCCTTTTCCAACCTAAATAATACTATGATCCTATCATTCTGTGTCTTTGGAGGACCCTTTTCCTTCCCTTCTCACTGCATTCAAACCTGGTGGTTTTGTTCCCATAACTCACAGACCATGGCTGTGTTTGTAGGTGTTCTCTTGGAGCAGAGGTTTCTCATGCTGTTTTAAATTGTAAACCAGCATCTGTGCCTGGTACACTAGCTGACTTTTTAAATTGTTTTTTAAATGCTCTTGTTAGAAGCTGTGTAAAATCTTTCCATTTATTTCTATTGGACACAGATGCTTAACTTGCACATTATGCTTGTTCCCTGAGCAGGGTTTGTTTTCGAAGCTCTCTGTTAGCTTCAGGACTTGGGGGATAAAACTTAGCTCCAGCTGGGAGGAGCTCTGGAGAAATGCTGTGGCTGGCACCCACTGGGTCTCACACGCTCTTGCCTGTGCTGGCAGCCTCTCGCTAACGGCACATACAGCACGGGTGGCAGAGCAGACCAGCTCTCCTGTCTGCTCTGAGCATTAATATTTCAAGTTGTGACTGTGGAGAATGCCCTGCGCTAGACCCGCTTATCAGCCAAGGTCACATTCCTCAACAGGCACGGAGAAGCGAGCAGCCAGCCTTTCTAATCGGCAAAGAAGTTGCTCACTCCTGCCTGGCTGGGGAAGCCCTGCAGGACCGCGGGCTGGCTCCTTTGTTAGCAGAACTGCAGCGCGGGGCTCTGCAATCCCATTAACAGCTTTTCCCTCACCCCCTCTGCTCCCGAGTGTCCCCTGCAAAGAGCGGCTGCGAGGTCTGCTCCGTGCTGGAGCCTGCAGGTCCCCGTACACAGAGCTCCCAAAGCTGCAGCTCCTTGCTCACTAGCTGACTCTGAGTGTGCTCCACTTGACCGACCACCAGCCATAGCTCAGCCTTACCCCAGCCGCGCCGCAAACTCCGCTTGTCCTCTTGCTTTTCGTTCTGTCTTCTTAAAAGTTTCACGTCATCTCTCCGCTTATCCTGGCTTGTGTCTGGCTCCTCGCTCGGCTCCTCTCTGCCTCGCTGCTGACAGCCAGCTGTTGTCTCTGCCTTTTTCTTTTTTTTTTTTTTTTTTGTTACTGGTTGTCCTGGAGATCCGAAGTTTCGTGTTACATGTGTGCCAGAGAGAGGAGGGCGGGCGGCAGGAGCCACCGCACGCCGCCAGCCGCGGGTGCGAACTCGCTGGAGCGAACTCCCTGCAGCGCCCGAGCCCAGCACTTGTTGCCCGGGTCCTCTGTGCATCTCCTCCCAGCGAGGTCTCGCCTTTCTGTCCTTTTCATTATTGTGCCTTTTTTTTTTTTTTTTTTTTCTAGAGTGAGACGATGTTTTTTCTCGTGATGGTTTTGGGTGTGTGTTAAAGAGATTAACTTTTCTTTATGCTGCCCAGTTTCCTTCAGATTCCTGGGAGAAGGAGCTTTGCTCTTCTTTTCGGTGGCGGGGCAGAACTAGAACTGCCAAGGACAGGGCATCACGGGCTGGCAGGGGAGCAGGGATGATGCTGGTTGCAGAATTTTCTCCGTGCCCTTGGCCATGACTTCTGTTCTCTTGATGCTATGGGGTTTGCTTCTTGTGTTCTGGGGACAGCTGACACCAACTGTCACATCTCAGAGGGCTGTTGAAGTTCAGATGGTATTATACAGGGTACAGTCTCAGACAGGTGCACAATTATAATTTCTCATCAACCTCATAATTTGCTCTTCTATTTCATAAAGCCCATTAAATGGCTGATTAAATGTAGATTTGTACTGTAAATCAGTTACATTAAATGTAACTGATTTCTCCTCATATGAGTTTTATCTTTTTTGAATACTTTCATTTCTTGGCTTAATTCCAAGACTTGCTGAGTTGATATTTTTGGGGAGCTCTTCTGATGAGGCTGTGTTCCCTTCTTTGGCTTGTTTGAGGGAATGTTTGTTTTTCTGGTGTATTTTGGGAGAGGCAAACCTTTTGGGATACATGACTCTACTTTTTCTCCGACTCTCCATTTGCTTCTACTAATTGCAGGAACAAGGCTCCTGGTTTACCTGGTGTACAAAAGCAAGGAGTACCAAAAGGAGGTGTGGTGCAGGCAGCCCTGTGGTCAATTCAGCTGTTTCCTGAAATTGAGTGCCACAAATAAAAACATGTTAATAAACTTGATTATTATTTGCTCTTCATCCTATCCCATGATGTCAAATCAGGGTAGGGTGTCTCAAATTAAATAGTTTTTTTAGATATTTTGAAGACCAATGGTCAGCTGGTACGTACTCCTGTTGAATGAGGGGAGAAGCAAATAATACAGTTGCATATTTAAAAGATGAAGTAACTTTATGACATGTATAATAATACAAACTACCACTAATTTATGTAAATCATCTCTCCATCTTGTGGGCAGTAGTCAGGTGCTCATGTGACTCGACTGCTACACACAGTTTTCCACACCACATGGGGAATGATGTTTGAGGACCTCTTATGTTCAGTTAAACATTAGTTCAGTTAAGCATTACTTAAGCACTGTGTTCACTTAAGCCACTGGTTACCTCCAGTGTCCCTGTTGGTAACTCTGGTTTTGGTCTTTTGACTTTAATTGTAGGACTACAATCTTAGTTCTGCCATTGATTTTCCATTATGACACAAGGAGCAGGATGGGCTAATGTGGGGCTGTGGCCCCAGTTTGAGTAATTCTGCAGGATGTTACAGGAGGCTGGATGGAAAAGGGCCTGATGGGTTAGAAACTGGAATTCTAAATTCTAGTGACTTCAAAGCTGATCTCTGCTTGCAGCAAAGCCCTCCCTTGGGGCATCTCTCTTGTTTGCATTAAGAGGTGCGTGTGTATGTCCCTCCCCAGCTTAAACCTGGTGAGTAGGCTGTAGGAGTGAGGAGAGGGCTTGACCATTACAGTACGCCTCAGTTAACTCCAATGCAGATCAGTGCGTGTGAGAGAAAGAGACGTGGACTAATGAGAGCGCCTGCCTGTTTTCTTTGGGGGAAACAAAAAGCTGACTTGCAGCTCGCTGACATTTCTATAGTCACGTTGCATTGGCAGGACAGGCAGCACCAGTAGCTCTTTTGGAATGGCAGGACAAGGGGATCGAATGTGTTGTCCCCATCCCAGTCCCCCCCACCCTTCCCCACCATGTGAAAGGAGCTCTTTGAGTGCAAGAGGAGTGTGAGCCAGTGCAGCTCTGCAGGGGGATATAAAGCCAGCTTTGTCGGAGCCCTCTCCAGGCTTTCGGTGCCCCAGAGCACAGAGCCCAACGTCCCGTGTGGCCGCCCTCCCTACCTGGGCAGCGCCCGAGCCTTGGCACTGCAGCACCCCCATGTCTTTGCTATGGTGACAGTCTGGAAACTGCTGCTCTGCTTGCACTGCTGCTCCCTAAATTAACCTCCCAGGCTGTGGGAATGAGTGAGCAAGCTGCTGCTGAAGACCCTTGCAGGGTTTGTTTGCGATGCTTTGGTAGGCGTGAGGCTCTGTTCCTCCCAGACACACACATATGCACATAAGTTAAGAAGCTAAGTGAATTTGTTAGATCTCTGGCAAGTTTGGACATGCCTTAAAGGGTTTATAATAAGAGTAAATGAAGATCTCACTTTTCCCCTCTGTGACCCACTTTTTGCAGATGAAGTTGGTAAGCTAACTAGGGCACTCCTTGGTGGAGAATAAAAATCTCCACTTTGTTCTTCCTTGCAGGGAAATATTTCTCTTCTAGAATATCTCTTGTTGCTTCTTGGCTGCAGGATTTGATCTCCAAATTACAGATGAAGTAAATGTCTTTGTGTATCATGCACTGGCATTTTGAGAGACATCTGGGCCACCTCTGCTGTGAAACCCAAGTTTTATAAAGCTCCACTAAATTCTGCCCACTTAATTAAAATAAGAAAGAAAGAAAAAAAATAACCACCTGGTTCTTCTTTATCTGGTGAAATCAGCATCTTCACTCATTTAAGTTAGAGACTTGAGAAGAGAAATTACTTCCTGCCTGTATAGCTCATGAGCATATCTCTGTCACCAACCTCTTTTTTTTTTACATACCCAAAAGCACTGATGTCTGCCAGAAAACTTTTGAAGACTCTTGTAAGAATCTAGTCATGTTCCCATGGCTAGTCTGCTGAGGCTGGTAGAACTGGTTGTGCCATACTGTGTGAGCAAATGGACTGGTTTTCATGGATGTAGGACCCCACCTGGACTTTGGCTTCTGATCTGAAGCATGTGTGAGCAGATCGAGGCACAGGCTGTGTCATCTGAATGGTGCTCACTTGTGATCTACATCTGGACTCTTATTTCTGTGACTTACTTTACATTCCTGTTTCTTCAAATGGAGATCTCCTGACCTTCAAACCACAATCAGTAAAATTAGAAGCTCTTCAGTGTGAAATCTTGCCTTTGGAGGGTAGAGTTCTTGTCAATGAAATTAACGACCTGATCATTTTCCCTGTTGTTTCCTAGGTGCCGGCATGCTGCCATAGCAGAGTACTTTGGGGATGTCACCCCACCTTGTAACAAGTGCTGTGATTACTGCAAGAACCCAGGGGCAGTGAAAAGACAACTGGAGTCCCTGGAACGCTGCAGCAACAGCTGGAGCAAAACCTGCATTGGGCCCACAAGTTCCTCCTGGGACAGCTATGACCCTGAGCTGTACGAAGGCGGCAGGAGAGGCTGCAGAGGCTTTAGCAGGTCTGTTTTTGGTAGAATAAACTCAGCTCACAGGAGCTATCAGAGAGAAGAGAGCATCTCCCAGCTGCAGGCCCAGCCACTCCTATTTTCAGCACATGTTTCTGTGTGGTGGTATTTTTCCTGTAACTTGGCAGCAGGAGGTGGAATTTCATTTTCCATACGCTTTGGCAGCCTTGATCACATTCATGTCCCAGAGAGCCAAAAGCTCTTTTGACTGACCTAAGAATTTCCCTGCAGAATGTAATTGGTTCAAGAAACTGTAGTGAACTTTTTTGAAACCAGTAAGTGGGCGCAGCCTGTTCACAGTCACAAGGATCAAAAACATTGGAATTGAGACCAATGTGACAGCAAAGTATGACATGGTCCAGAGTTCATTCCTGTCTGTGGGCTGGAGGACCACTGGCAGGACTTAGTCATCAGAGGATGTAGTGGAGTGCCAGTGTCAGCTGCTTCAGATTGCTACACTGTAGTGTTTCCCACCAGACTAACAGCAAAAGGAAGATGTGCAGTGGGATGCATGATTAATTATGTAAAACACTGGCTGGCGTGGAGCTGATGACTTCTTTTCCTCCTTGTTCCCTGGCCAAGTTGCAGCAGTTGTGCAGCTCCGTCAGGATGAAAGTTTTGGTGCCTGTGCTGCCCATGCAGCTCTTCAAGGATGTGCAGTGCTGGCCAAAGCCTCTGCTTTACCTTAAACGGCTCGAGACTGCTGGCTTTGCTATTCAGGCAGGTCAGCTGAGTCAGAGCACACGGGTGTACTTGTGACCTGAGCCTGTGTTGGATCTCAGAACCTGACAAGACATGGCCAAATGCTGTTTCACAGCACATTGTTTGCCACTTGATTTATTGAACCTCTCCATGACTTGATTAGAGCTTTAAAGCTGTTGATTATTACAGCTTCCAAGCTATGACTGGTTATACCTCCACATTTTGGCTGTGACAGCTCTGGAAGGCAGCAAGCTCTTGGGCTACCCCCGGCAAGAAGCAGCAGCTGCACTTCAGTCTATGTGTGATGGGGATTTAATTTAATACAACAGCCTGTGAAGAACTGAGGCTGAGGAATGCATGCTTTCCCTTTCTGCCATCTCTGCTCCAAGGACTGTAGCGACTGATGGGTGGGGCATGTGACACAAGGCAGCGACCCCTCAAATCCATGGGAGAAGCTGGCAGAGCTTCTGAAATGAAACCCTCCATCCTCAGGGCCCTAGTTACATGCTGCTCGTTCATGCTACTGCTTACTAGTTAGGGATTAACAAATCCATTAACTACAGTTCAGGCTGAGGGATGGCAATGAATTTAAAAGCTAAGATTTGTTCAGGAAGGGTGTGAAATCTGTCACCTTTTCTAGATACTGGGATGACCTGAGCTTTTTGAAGCCTATGTTCCAGTTAATGCTGCAGCTATTGAAGTGTTTGTTCCTCTTGTTGTCCTGCCTTATCCAGTTACGATGAAGAAGGCAGCGGGAATGGGGATGAAGCCAATGAAGAGAGTCGGAAACGGGAGTGGAACAGCTTCTACCAGAAGCAGATGAGCCTGCGCAGAGTGAGTTTTTGTCCCTTTGTAAGAGCCCCTCAGGTTGTTTGGGGTGAGCTTGTCTTGCAGACATAAAGGCTTCCTGGCACAAATGACAGTAAATTATTGCATCTTGTGGTTGCTTGCTCTGTGTTCTCCTTACTGTACCTCTGCTTTTGCTGAGTCCTCCATATGTGGGACAGTCCTATAGTGGAAACATCACAGCTTATTCATGTCCTCATGGCTCTGCAGTGCTAATCAAGAGGATCCTGTTGGCTTTAATACCTCTGATACTAGCAATAACAAATACCCCCATTCAGCTTCTCTTGCATATTCCTATAGCAAAGGTCAACTTTTGGCTCTTGATTCTCATTCTTTTGTCTTCTTTCCTCCATTTTGGTGCCTTTTTGTACCTTTGTAACCAGTATTAATTTTCCTTGAAGGAAGGGTGTAAGAAGTGTCTTTTATGCTTCTATACCTGCGTGTGTTTTGTGTTGTAAATGTTTGTCAGTAAATGTTTGACTGATCTTTATTTTCTTCCAGGGCAAAGAAACAGAAAAGGAAGATTTTGTTCCTCCAAGTAAATATCTTCTTTGATTTATAGTGGGTTTTCTTTGGGAGAAGAAAGTCTTGTATTACGCAGCTGTGTGTAATTTATAAAGCACAGCACTGGAGGTATCAGTCCCCAGGCACAGATGTTAGGCTTTTGGCTGTGAAAGCTCAGCTGGAGGAGATGGATCAGAGCTTAGCTTTGCTTGGGATGAAGATATGGAATGCATCTTTCTGAACAACTTATCCAAATAAGTAAGAGAGAAGGAAAACTGCCTGACCCAACTCTGTAGTGGATATTCAACTGGGCTGTAACAAAGCTGCTGAAAAATGTTGCTGATTGTAACTGTGCTCCCTGGGGCCCTGTCCAGCAGCACAGTTCTTAAACTATTGTAAAAGAATACCTGGTAGTTCATGTTACTCTATTCAGCCTCTTTCATTTGGTATTGTGGGGAGTGGAGAAAAGATGAGTTTCTTCAGAGCTGGGACTGCCTGAGATGGTGTGGTTTAGGAAAGCTGTTAGGCATAAACTAGCAAAGTAGATTTCTCATCCAGAGAGATAAATCTCACTTTGGCTTCTTTCTACTCTTTCGGAGTTTGCAGTTTCACTGGGTAAAAAGAGTGCCTGCGTGTGGAGGAGCATGCCAAGCAGTCCTGGGCTGGCACCCTCCTTGGGACAGCTGAGATGTTCTCCATCAGTCCCAGTCCTGTTCTGACAACTTTTAAATATGTCTGTTCTCTGGTAGGTGCAGACTGTCCCTTGAAGGATGCTTTCAGCAGGAGAATCCCTAAGCTCACAGTAAAAGTAAGAACAGCTGTTTAAAATTCAGTCTTTTTGACTTGCAAAGAACAACAATGATTCTGCCAACCTTGTTCTTAGTCTTTCAGGGATGGAAATCCGAGGGGCACTATGACTTCTGTCGAGCATGTCTTGAGTATTCCATATTTCCTAGGGACGGGAACACTGCTTGAGGATGCTGGAAGAAGCTCTGAGCACCAATCAGAAAGTTCCAGCAGCAGGAGAAAAAGGGTATGAGATGAAAGGGGGGCCTTCTCTTCCTTGAGCAGCATTATCAGCCTCGGGGAATACTTTTTTAAGTAATTGAGTCCAAGGATGTAGTTTCATTTAACAGCATCCTCCTTGTAGGGGTGTTCAGAATCAGACATGAGGATTCCTTTGTCTGATTCTGCTAAACCAGCTTGATTCTGAGTAGCAATTCCTCCCTGTCCCACAAGATGGGGATAATGTACTTCTCAAACTAAGCAACTGGACAAGAGGACTGATTTAAAGCTGTTGTCACCACCATTCCCATTATCCATTCATTCATTTCATTCTCCATTCTCATTCATTTCATTCTCCATTTTCCATTTCATTCTCCATTGCTAATTCCAAGCTGCATCCCTTATGACTTAATTGGACTTTATCACTTATCTTGCACCAGAGGTAGTAAAGGTTGTACTTTCTGGGAGATACTTAAGCATTAGTGTTCCTTTGCAGATATAGAAGTTTGTCTTGCCAGAAATCACCCCAGCCTGTGTTACAGGTCAGACCCTCATGCCCGTGCTGTGGAGCTGGAGTATGAAGCTTTCCGAGCCAGTAAAATGGCCAACTCCTACAAGGCAACTGTGCTTAAGAAGGTAGGGCCATATGTCTGCTGCTGTTCCCTTGAACATGGTGTGGCCTCAGCTTGAGGGGAAATACGGTAGAGTTTGTGTGGGAGAGATGAAGGAGAAGCTCTGCTTTGCCTTGGATGTCTTCCAAATCTTTTTTCTTGATTTTGTT
The DNA here is from genome assembly GCA_024611195.1 of Ceyx melanurus. NCBI lineage: Eukaryota > Metazoa > Chordata > Aves > Coraciiformes > Alcedinidae > Ceyx > Ceyx melanurus. The sequence goes on from JANHGL010025725.1 coordinate 33,272, forward strand.
TCCAGGAGTGCCCAGAATCAGGTTGGTTTCACATCTTTGCTGGCTTTACAGGCTCTGGAAACCTACATTCCAGTGCAAGCTTATCAGTTATTCTCTAGGTCTAAGCAAAAGGGAATGGACATTTCCTCAGACTGTCACTGAGAATAGAGAAGCTTTGGGTTAGGTTAGCTGGTTGCCATAAATCTCTCTGAAGATACTTCCATTCTTGAGATAGCTCTCTCCAGGGTGAGACATTTGCTGTGATGGATTTTAGTATGTACGTAGTCAGGAATGCAGAAAAGTTTCTGGCTGCTAGAAAATACTTCTGTTCTCTGCAGGTAGCAGAAATCAACAAAGCCTCAAAACAAGGAGAGTTGTTCTCAGTCTTTGGGTCTGGAACTGATGGCAACAGCAGCTTGGAAGCAAAATCTGGGTGTCCAGCAGAAGAGGACTTCCTCCCTGCGTCCCAGGTTTACTCGGTGAGTGGGTTACTGCACTGATGACTTTAACCTAATCCATTTCCATGATGTCTCAGTTGAGGGTTAGGATGAGTTTTAAAGCCTTCTCCAGCTTACAGCTGTGCACAGAAACATAGCTCCTGTCAGGGTTCTGCACATGCTCTCAGGGTTTCCTTAACACTCTCACAGCCCACATTTTTTCTTCTCCTTTATGTCTAGTTCAAACCCAAGCGTGTGGGAGCAGGATTTCCAAAGAAATCCAGCTTGTTCCAGACAGCTTCAGAACTGCTGAAGATCCAGGAGAGTGATATAAAGCCCATGAAACAAGAAATAGATTGTCCAAATGGGCAAGACAACAGTAACTGCAGTCTGGAACCAGACACCAGAAACCTTGTTTTCCAGAAGAAAGAAACAGGAACCAAAGCACTATGTGAGAGTGCTGGGGTAGGAGTGCTCCTTCTTGAAAAGAAGGAGCAGCAACCCAGTCCAGACATAAAAGCTGCCCTTTGGGAGAGCCCTACTAAAAAGTCCAAACCTAGCAAGAAGCAGCAAATGCTTGCAGAAGCAGCTAAAAAAGAATCACAGGATATTTCCAAATTCTTTTCCCTCCCCAAAGGTGGGTCTAAAGCCAAAAGTTGCAGCTCAGCAAAGGACAAGAGCTGTTCTGCAAGCACACTACCTCAGGTTTCTTCTCAAAGCATGTGTCAGGAGAAACCAATACCTCAGGAAAATAAAGATGCATCTGTAGAAGCCATGAGCAGACAGTCCCAGGCAGAGAATGAAGAATGGGGAGAGACAGAAATAACACTCACTGGGAGAGAGGAGGATTTTAAGACCCAGCAGGCTGCTGAATCTGAACTTCAGGAAGAAACATATCTAAAATCCAGGTAAAAATATCTTCCTCTCTGTTCCCTGTGTTGCCTTGTTAATGAGCTGCATAGTCCCACCAGACCTGTCCCACCCACTACATGGAAATCTGTATTATATCTCTGGGCTGGTGAGGGAGAGTCTTGCTTTACCATGGAGAGTCTTGTGACCACTGACAGTGAATGCAGTAATAACTTCACTGTGGAGTGATTAAAATTGGCCTTCTCTCCACTCTTCCCCCTAGTGTTACCGAACATGTCACAGAGACTGAGCTTGCTCTTGTTGAGGAAAGTGAGAGTGGGAAGCGACCAGGATCTGATGAGGTAAGACTTTAATAGATGCCAGTTTCCTTTATTTCTTCTGCTCATCTTGTGCCAGGTTTCTCCCTGGGAATGATACTCCTGGTCTGAACTTCATTGCTCATTGCTCTTTCAAACTGAACTCCTGAATGGCACTCCTGAAGTGGTCAATTCTTCTGAGGGATGTATTCTCAGCAGACATCCTGGGAAATCATTTCCTGTCAGGTTTTCCTGTGTAGGACAGGGTCTAGCAATTAGCAGCCCTAATAAGAGCATAAGGTAATTCTAAATGGGGAGCCTGAAAGGGTTTTTCCTCAAAGTCCCTTTGTGTGGGCAACAGTGAATTAGGTCCACACAGCAAAGTGGGTTACATGGATTCCTGAGTGGTGTTTGCTATCAGGAGAGCCTGCAGCATTCTGCAAAGATTCTTGTTCTCAGAAGGTAGTGGCTGCTTGGCAGTGTCATGCTACTGTAGGAATTGGTAGGTTTGCTTTTTCTCTGTCCCATCTCCAGGATATAGAAAGTTCTGCAAGAAAGAGACTACGGACAGTGGCAAAGTCTTCTATTCTGTGCCAGCCAGAAAGCAAAAGTGCTGGTCCAACAAAGAAGAAGGTGACTTTTGATCCAAACTTATCAGAGTGTGATAAAGAAGGAACCAGCAAGACAGTACAGCCAGTTACCAAAGGCGTGTCCCTCAAAGAGACAGCAGACATCGTTGTCAAATATCTGACTCCGTTGTACAAGGGTGGTAAATTTGCTTCCAAGGTAAGGCTTGAGGATTCATCAGTAGGAGACTGTCTGTCTGGGGATCTGGGGCTCTAAGAAGTGTTAGATGATCCGGATACCACAATTCATTTCCAAATGACATCTTGATGTGTGCTATTCTATTGACCACGTGCAGCGGACTCGGGGTTTGAGTGTGATTTAGGCTGTGGTATCATGTTGGTTGCAAACTTGTTTGTGATTGTTCATGTTTCAGTACTAAACTCTGTTATGTTTTTAAGAACTCCCACCTGTGGAGTGGCAGCAGATTGGGTTCAGTTCTGGAGTAGTTCCCTTGGTTTTCTGCAAGGCAGCAAATGTGCTTCTCCAGCACTGCAGGGTCAGGGGTATTTGCAGGTTTGAATCACTCCAGTGAATGATTTGTACTACAGCCAGCCTGTGCTAAGGACAAGACCAACACAGAAACAGCCTGGTAAGGTAGCCAACATCTGCTTTCTGCTCTTTATCTTCACCAATTCTGCAGGATCTGTTTAAGGGCTTCGCTCGGCACCTCTCTCACTTACTGACCAAAGAGGAGAGCCCTGCCCGCAAGACTGGTGAGTGCACAGCTGGGCAGAGCACCAGGGGTCTTGGGTTCTTTTGATGCTAATTGATTGATGTCTTAACTGTCCTCTCAAAGGTGGTGCTTCCTCTCTTGCAGTGAAGGAGGAAGCGCAGAGGCTCATCAAGGAATTTTTCAAAACAAGGGTCAGGTGTGAGAGTGAGACAGACTGGCAGGAGCTGCAGAGCTGATCCCAGCATCATGTTGGCTGTTTTCCTCCAGCAGTGGGACCAGGGGATCTTGAACTCAGCCATGGAGGGTTTCATGAAACTGCAGAATTGAGCTTATTTTTTTCCTACTGTTTTTGCTCACTTTTGTCACACACTTCCAGGAAACCAGTTTCTATGAACTTATGGAGAGTTTCCCCAGTAACCAGAGGGCTGAAGCCCTCGTACCTCTTGCCATGAGGTGTGATGTCTACATCTGCTGTTTTAGGTTAGGGGCTGCTCCCTCATGTTCTGCAGTGTCCCCACAGCAGGCTGGGAAGGACTCAATGGGGACTCTGCTTTGAGATGGCTCCTCCCCTCACTCCCCATCTCTCAGTTCTTATGTCAGTGTTATCAACAGAAGCCTTATGCTACAAGTTCACATGTTTTGCTCAGGGCTGCCAGTGACGAACTGGATGGTTGAGTTCCTGGATGGAATGTTTTCCTTTGAAGGGCAGGAGGGGAGGAGCATTTTGTTTTTACTATGCAGGCAATGACAACTTCGTGGAAGTGGAGAAAGTTGGATTTTCTTTTAATCTGAACTTTTTTTTTTTTTACTTTGTTTAGTTCTGTCTGCCCTTTAACTTAAGTGGTGATGTTCTTTTCCAGCATTTGCTTGCACCCCTTAAAGCCATATTTGCTCCCTGTGCCTCACCCACAGTCTGCAATGCTGAGGGCAATGCTGCTGTTACAGCTGGTTACGGGACTGCTGTGGCCCTCAAGTTGACACTGGGGTGCCTCTGCTGCTATATTTATGTAAGGACCTGAGCCATAGGGTATCTGTGGGCTTGAAATAACCCAATTCCTTGGCACAGGTCCTTTCAGTTGGGTTTTTGTTGGGTTCTGCCTTTGTTCCATGCCTAGAGAGGCTGGTGGCCTCAGGCACTAGTGCTGCTAGGGGAATCTGCAGCCTGAGAGGCCATTCAAACAGGCTTTTGGATGGATCACTGTACTCAACAGATGGTTTGGTTTTTTTTAATGTACTGAAGGGTATGCACAGAACTGACAATAAAACAGTATTATAACTGCAGTAGACTCTTCCTGGAAGCTTTTTCTTATACAGGCTGGTCTAAGATACATTAAGATTCCATCACTCTGAACACAGACATGAAAGCTCATTTCTTACCTGAACAGAGAGCTAATAAATGCAAGCCTGGGACGGGAAGCACATGCCAGCAGACACCTCCAACCCTTTATAGCTGCAGGACTTCTACAGCTAGAACCAGAAGGGGAACCTGGAAATGTTTAACTCAGAAGTCACTTTCATCTTCAGCTTGCTCTGCTCACTGGAGGGCAAAGGGTTTTACAAGAAACCTTTTACACAGTACAAGTATTTTTTCAGCTGTTACCTACTGGCTTCTATTTTAAAGTCATGTTAAAAATCCTATTTCATCAGTAACTGAAGTGGGGTTACTGTCTCTCCAAGTTCAGTGATTATGGGTGAACTTGTCAGAATTTCTTTGTTTATCTTGTAAATCAGGCGACTCCCAAAAGGGTTGGTTAAGGCTTGGGGTTGTGTGACAAAGTGCTTTGTTAAAATGTGGAGCATTTGTAACCAGGTGAGTTGTGCTTCCATGTAAAACAGCAAAAGCTCAGAGAAAGAGAACAGGAATAAGGGTAAATTAATCTTCAGATATCTTCTCTTTTCCTTTCTTCCATGTCACTGTGGTGCTTTATTTAGTCTTGCAGTAGCACTGCTGAAGGGGGAGAGTGGAATATGCTTCAGCAAAGACCCTACAGGTCCCAGTGAGGGGCACTTGAAGGGAAGATCCTGACAGGGATGGTGCTGTAGTTACTGCTCACCAGCAAGGAGCCAGCTCTGCATCATGGCTTGCACTGAGCACCCTCAGGTCTATCCCCTTCCCAGCCAATGGTGACAATCTTCCTTTAGCTTTGCCAATTACCTGCAGGTCAATCTTCCCATGTTAGATGTAACCCAGCAGCTGCCACGTGATAGCTTCAAACCACCTCTATGTGATTATTGTATTGCAAGGTCCTAAAGTGCAGATACTTTTCATTTGGAGAGCTGTAGCAATAAAAATAAATTATTTTTGCACAACCCAGGACACACTCCTCCACTGGAATACAAGGTCCATGTGAATACCCTTTCTCCCTGGGCATCACTGAAGTGTACCAGCTGTATGCTCATGACTGACTTCTTTATAGGAGAGAGAAATGCATTCATATACTTATGTCAGTAAGACATCAATTAACAATAAACTTCCTTACCATTGCAGCTCAATCTGTGCCCCAGCATGTGTGTTAATTGTGTATTAACACTGATCTGCTTTGCAATTAAGATGCTTTCTACAAGCTCCTGCTTCACAAATCCTGCTATAGGGCCTCTGGCATCTCAGCACAGAGAAAAGCTGGCCTATGGCAAACACCCACAGGCAGGGCAGTCACTTCATAGCCTCAGCTGGAAACTGACATACAAAGAAGCTCTAGCAAACCTCTGTCTTTGCTCGCATCAGTTAATTCAGAATAAAGTCCCATACTGCATAGCTCAAAGGCAATTGTTTGCATCTCTTCAGCTGCTCTGGGTTGGAACAGGCTGTGAAAAAGCAATGGGGAAAGGGTGTCTTTTGGTTTATCCACTTCATGCCTTGCTTCAAGGAAGAGTATTTGAGGAGTGAGATTATGGTCTGGTCTGTCAACAAACACTGTGGTGGCAGGATTAGAAAGCTGCCATCTGAGGTCATGGATGTCTTCAGGGAGAGTCTTCTCCAGAAGACAAGGCAGGGAGCACTGAACAAGCTCAAGGGAATGAAAAAACAGGCTGGTTTGCTTGGTCATCCTTCTCCTTTTAGGCTCTACTGGTGCAACTCTATTTTATCCAGGATGACAACAATTGTGTGATACATTTCTTTGGCCTGTTGGAACACAAATCAGTGTTAGTCATTCCCTGTCCCAGAAACAGCTGTTTCTCATAATTAAACATTCCCATAAATCACTTTCCATACTTCACTATCAGGCACGTGCTGGGGCAAAGCTGCACTGTCCCCCTCCACCTCAGACAGAAGTAGCACTGTCCCTTAGCAGAGCCTCAGCTGGGCATTAGAAGGCAGTTTCTGAATTGCCAGAAGGAAGCTCTGTCTGGGCTCATCTCACCTGGGACAGTTCAAGCCACATAGTCTTGGGGCTGGTGGCAGAGCCATAGTTCAGTTCTAGGCCGGGCAGCCCTCCAGCAGAGAAAGGCCGCAGGGTTTGCATCTTCTGCAGATCCTTCAAGGGAATGGTGAGGGACACCTCCTGCAGGGGAAAAGCCACAAAACACTCTCTGGTGCAGTCATACAAATAAAACCAGCTGCCTCTCACCAAGGAGGATTCACCTCAAGAACCTATTGGAAGCTGAGACAAGGACTGAGGCAGGGCACAGTGTGTGGAGAATACAGGCAGCATGTCCCTAGAATTCCTGCAAGACTGGGACAAACAGGAATGTGTTCTGCACGTGGTTTTATTGTGGACAGTGCTTGTTAGTGTGATCACTGGACTTAGTAAGGAGCACCTGGCAGCAGTTCTGCCACCCTTGTCACTTGCTTTGGGCTAGGGCTGTTAGAGTGGCTGCAGTTCAGGTAAATACAGTCTCTTCCTGCACAAGCTCTTCTAAAAGTCCAAGTCAACATCTGACAAGCATCAGTGCTCTGGAGTCTAGGGAGGAATTGTCTGGCATACCTGGGTGGTGGCATCCATCACAATGATCTCCTCTTTATTCACACCGAAGAAACAGGGCACAGGGATTGTGTTGTCACTGACTCTCTGTACAAAGTAGGTGGTGTAGCCAAAGAGTGGCAGTTGCATCACATGCTCTGTAAGAAAGCAAAAGGTTCCTCTTAGGCAGCAGCTTCCAGCCAGCAATCTACTGCACCAACCTAAAAGATGGACAACTTCTCCCTCTCTGCCAGGCTGCTGATACTCAATTCTCAGCAGCCTAATGGATGTCCTGTTCTTTTTTGACCACAAAACAGACATGCAGCCAGAAAATCAATTAAAATCCAACTTGTTCCTGAGCATGCTGTTGTTCATGGTAGAAGAGAACTTCCACCTCTTTTGGAGGTCTCTGCATTAGATTTTCAGAGCTCTGTACAAGTGTCAATGTGCAAGGAGAGACCATGTGTCATGGCCAATTTCAGGCCCCAAGGATCCTCACCAACCTCATGAACTGTCCCAAAAGTGCATTCTGAGCAGCTTCCATCGTGCTCGGGACAGAAAACTCAAGCAGATGTCTCCTCACCTATGAACTGGATTTTTGCATCCACTGGCTGGAGGGGCTGCCTGTTTCTCAGCAGCATGCCAACATGGTTCTCCACAGCCTCAAATCTGATGGAGGACCACAGAGCCTTTGGCGTGTACTCCCGCAGCTCTTCCCTGTGCCAACAAGCAGATAATAATTCACCCCCTGCCCAGCTAAAATAAAAATATCAAGAAGGGGGAGATGAAGAGGAAGAAGGGGATGTCACAACAATTTCCAGTTGTATGGCTGGAGGCAAGGGTGTAGGGAGAGGGGAAGAGCACAACAGGTTGTATCTGAGTTGGATTATGTGGAAGGAAACATCAGAGACAGTGAGATCACCTTTTTCCACAGAGAAGGCAGCTGTGCACCACTGAGCAGTGCACTGAGAGAAATCTTTCCTTTCTAGAGACAAAGCCATAGGACATTTCTTCCACACAGCTGAACATCACCTTACTCTGATCCCATCTACACAGTGCAGAGTTGCCCATGCCCAGCAGGGTTATGCCATTACCCAGAAATGTCAATTCCTTAATTATCCAGAGAGCCTTTTCAGGCACCTACCACTAACCCCTATGGTGCTAACAGCCATTAGAGATAGAGACCCACCCTGAGACAGACATACCTGGAGGGAGCAGAGTTCTGCTGCTCTGTCTTGGCCCAGTGCTGGAGCATTGCCAGTGTGCCCACCTGCATTTCCATTTCACTATTACAGCTCGTCAGTATCCTCCCATTCAGGTAATCTGACAGTATCTGAGAGACAGCACAGCAAAGAGGCCTTTGTTAAGCCTGCCAGAAGGTACAGGCAGGTCTGGGCAGCATCAGGCTGTAGAGACCCACATCTTGCCTTGCTGATAACATATCCAGCTCTAGCTGCTGACACGCAAGGAAAAGCTTTTGGGGGTCAGGAAAAGCACGTGGAAGGGCACAACCCATGTCTGGGACAGTACAGCTCATAGACTAAGGGCTACATGTGTGCTGCCTTCCGTGCAACCATGGCTTCAGTTATTAGTCACTCCCAGAACAGCACACAAAGCCAGCCAGCCAAAGCCCTCCCACTTCTCAGCCCCCTTGAACATAGCTGTTGGCCTAGCTGTTGGCAATGTTCCTGCTCGGAAGCACTTGCTAGGGAAGCTCCTGCTGCCACACTGGCCTCGTTGCTTACCTGTCCATAATGGACATTGGTATAAATTTGGTTCTCGAAGTGCAGGGGTGTCCTCCAGATGAGCCTGCGTAAAGTCACCGTGACCAATTTATCCTCCAGCAGGTAATCATGGAGATACTCCTTCGATCTTATTGGCCTCACCGTTTTATCTACATTAATGCAGAGAGAGGTTATCACTTGTGGTGTTGAGAGAGTGAGCTGAGCTCCATGGCCTGAGGCAGGAGCCTCCCTTCACAGCTCTATTCCCCCTGCCTGCACAACTCCAAGCATCAGCAAAGGGACATGGACCCACACACCCTCCCTCTCTTTTGGGAACATGCCCCTGGGAAGGCACAATCCTTAACCTAGCACAGAGGGAAACTGCTTGAGGAGGAGCCTGCCCAGAGCCAGCAAGGGTTGGGGAACTATTCAAAACAGTAGCCCTGTTGGAAAAACTGCTTTCAGATAGAAGCTGGGTGTTAGTTTCTACTTGCCCTTTTTATTTTTGTCACTCCTGAAGGCGAGAAGAACAAATTCCTGTATCTCTTCTTGTTCAGCTGCCCCCATCTGCTCACAGATCTCCTGCAAGAGCTCCTTGGCCACCTGAAGCAAGAAAAGAAACAAATAAATACCATGTGCAGGCAAACCCAAAGCAACCCCAGAGCAGTTCCAGATACTGGGTCTGCTGGAGGGCAGCAGTATGGGTCTTGAGCACTGAACCAAGAAGCAAGCTAAGTGAGGCATCCCACTGTTGTGCAACCCCTCCAGAGATGTGCTGCTACAGGGTTTCCTTGGAAATGAGTGGGCAACTGCCGTAGCACTTTTGGAAGCACAAGCCAAGCCCAAGCTTTTGACAGATAAGGGTGTTTGGCAGTGTGGCTCATAGTCCAGGTCAATGAAGAAATTAAAAGCTGAAAACTCACAGTGAATGTCTTGATTTTGGTGACATAATCCACACCTCCAGGCATCAATATCACGAGCCGGCGGGCACCATGCCCCTTCTGCAGAGGACAGTCTTTAGGCAACAAGACACACTGGATCCCATCAGCCCCACAATCAGTCCCTCTTCCTCCTCATCTCTGCCTCCCAGTGTTTGCCAACAGCACCTGCCTCTTCCCTGCCCATATCCCTGTCTGCTCTATAGCATTGCTCTACCCAATCCCTTACAGACACTTGCTTCTCTTCCTCTTCCAGAACACTAACCGCCCCTGTAACACTGGACATGGCATCTCCTGGCCATCCTCTGCCCTCCCACTCTTCCCAGCATCCCTATTTCTTTGCCTCTCAATACCAGCAATGCCTCCATCTCCACAGGGAAAGGAAGGTGGCGACGGCCTCCATACATGACAGTTTTCCGCAGGTTGCTCTGACAGGTCTTGGCTTTATCTGCAGGAAAAGGAAAAAACTTAAAGTGCTGAGCCAAACAGAAGACAAAGAGTTGTGTCTATGGTGTTGGATCATCCTGGCTGTGTTGGATTTAACCCAGGGTCGCTACTGGGAGAGCAAAGAGGCTTGACCTCATCTTCCAGTCTACTAGGACATAGCCAAGTCATGAGAGGCCAGTCCCAGGCAGCACCCAGAGCAGTAGAAGTACAGGGGAGTGACAGGATGGGAGAACCAGAACCCTCTTCTCTACGAGGTTTCCAATAGCAGACACCTAAACCCTGGGGGAAAGGCAGGCTGTAGTCTTCCAAACTGGGCCTAAGCCACAGAGCTAACCTAAGACTCAGACAAAATTGCACCTTTCCTGGGTGAAGATGCAATGGGAAATGACTTCTGCAAACATAAAGAGTAGAGATACAAAGCAGACTCCTGCCTGCAGGCTCAGCTCCCTCAGTACCCAATCATTTCTCTTGCCTAACAGCATAAGGCAGATTTTCCCATTGGACCATGTCCCCACCTGGATCCTGTCTTCTTTCCTTGACCACTGGGCCTTAGTAACATGGGGGACAGACATGGATTTTACAGGACACAAAACAGTCATACCTTGGTGGGTGCTAGATGGATCACTGCTGGCCAGCTGCAGGAACTTGGTGGCATAGGGCATCAGGATGTTAGAAGGGAGGCAGTAACCAGTTAGCAAGTTCAGAAGCAACCAACCGCGCAGCACACTCTTCCTGTGGAACAGGAGGAACTGTGGGTGCCTTGGAAAAGACAATTCTTGCTCCAAATACCTTAAAGTGAGCTTCTGCCCTTCTGAACATATGGCAGGTGGCAGAAAAATGGGGTAGCAGCCGTTGGTCAGGTTTCTTATGCTGAGGAAGGGATTGATTCAGTTATTCTAATAGCAAATAAATAGTGGGAACACTCAAGGCCATTCTGATGCTGCTGATGCCCTATTGCAGGCCAGTCCCTGGCAGTTGTATCTGTTCCCCAGGGCTGTGGTGAGGAAATGAGGACTGTGAGCAGCACCACTACCAGGAATGTTTACCAGTGCCCACATATATCAGCAACCAGAGATAGGAAGACAGACATCCAGTGAAGTTAAAATGCCAAATACAGTGACTGCCTAAATTTCCTGAGTGCTCAGCAAAAGCCTCAGTGTTCAAGCATCCGGGAACAGCACATGATTAGGGGACAACCTGTCCCCTGCCCTGGTGCCTGTGCAGAGGCAGACAGTTCCCCTCCAGCTGTGCACACAGAGGAGCTGACTGTGCTGGTACTCACTGGTTAGGGTTGTGGGTGACCTGTTTGATGACCTGGCAGTAGATCTCATCATGCAAACACTCCTTCTCCTTGCACAGCTGCATTCAGAGAGAAGATGACAACATGAGAGAAGGGACAAGAGCACCAGAGAGGCCCCAGGTCATCTCTGCACTCTTCCTCTCCCAGCTCCAGAGCTCTGCAAATTTGTCTTAGACCTTGGGGCTGTAAAGCCTCTGGTCTCTAGTGCTATCTAGGCCCAGAGAAGAAGAGGCAGGTTGTGCTTTCATCCAGGGAAGCCATTTACAAGTAACCCCTCCCCACCATGTTTTTAATCAGCCCCTCAGTTTCAGCTCCTTTCCTCACACAGGACGTTGCATTATGGCTCTCCCTTCTCTCTCCCTTCCCAACAAGGTCTTGGTCCTTCATTCCCATTGGTGCTTTAGCACCTTGCCCAGAGAAAGGTCACACACCTGAAGGATTTCATAGATGCATTCAATGTCAGTCTGGTTCTTCAGTTTTGGTTGATCTCCCATGAACCGCATCAGAGCTGCAAAGCAAGACTACCACTGAGGTCTAAGCAGAGGTGATCCTGCCATGGGGCAGGCAGCAGACTAGAAACTGTCCTCAAAGCTTTCTGCTCCACAGGTTTGTACTGGACATATGTAGTCACTGGGGCATCACCCCAGGCACTGTGCTCTTCAACACTGCACTCAAGGCAAAGTATGTTTTGCTGGATGCTTTCAGCATGGACAGAGATGGTTATTAATTGCAGAAATGCCTTGCAAGGGGCCTTCCTCCTATGGTTTTAATTTCCCACTCTGGGCCACCCCACGATGCCTGTCTGTGCCCACCAAGATCCTCCCATTCCCCCCCTTACAGTCTCTGCATTGTCATGTCCTAGGGAGGCACTTACTCTTGAAGTTCTTTGCAGCAAGCTCACTCAGGTCACTATTAGAGTAGAAGACCAAAGACTCCTGGATTGGGACCTGCAGGGTCAGAAAGCTGGGGTAAGCTGGAGTGGCTGTGCTGCAGGCTTCACAGAAGACACAAGCTCCCAGTATCTTGCAGGCAGCACTGAAGAGTGGGGGACACCTACACCTCTTCAAAGACTGCAGCCAAGGATCTGACCTCTGTGCTTTTGCCATGCAGGAACAAAGCTAGGGGCAATGCTGGAGCTGGGATTTTGGCTGTAGCCATGGGGAGAGACTGGGCTCACCTTGGTGTGCTGAACCAGGTCAGCTAAACTCCTCTTTTCAGCAGATGGTCCCTTCAGTTTCTGCCTATACAGAGGAGAAGGAACATGCAATCCAAGAAATATACCCAGAAATGGCCTCCTGTGGGCCAGGTTACAAAGATCCTGAATGTGGCCCATTCAGGAAGGATCACAGGCTACTCACCTGGACTGAGCCTCTCGGAAATAAGCCTTGGCAAAGTCCATCATGGTGTAATGATCTCCATCAGGGATGGACACTGTGCTGTTGGGTTCTGATGCCAGGCTGGGAACAGAACTCTGCAGGGACAGGCACCAAACTCACCCTGAAGAGTCAGCTGAGGAACTGTGTATCCTCACCTGTCAGACCTGGGAAAGCCTCATCTATGTGTGGTGCTTCCCCCTCCCACTATGACAGTATTTGAGTGGCTCCACTGGCGAGGATTAAACCATCAACTTCTTCCCTCTAGCCTTGGAGGTTAGACTACCAGGGCCACAGACCCCACCTGAGCAGCTCTCACAGAATATGGCCATAGCCCCTAAAACTTCCCCAAGGACAACTCACCTCTCTGCTGGTGTTCCTGCTCTCTGAGGAAGCTTTCATGTTCTTCTGCAGCCCTCCATGTTTGTCCATGCTGGTACTGAAGTAATCAGGAGCTGCAGCCAATTGCACCAGGCTAGTGGGGAAAATACCACAGCAGCCGCCAGTGGAGCCAAACTGCCAGCCTGCAGAAACAGGGGAGAAAAGAGTTAAGAACCATGACAGCTACCAAGAGAAATGAGCAGTGAAGCATTCTAGTGGCAAAGGAGAGCATCAGACTGACCAGGCTTTCCCTGCACCCTCAGGTAACACCCCCTATAACTATGGCAGCTGCTGCAGTCAGAGAACAGCAGAGCTGAAGGCTAAACCAGCTCTGAACAGTCTGCTTTCCTCTGGTTTACTCAACAGCAGCATGTAGCATTTTTGGGCACCATAGGTCCACCAGACCCTTGAACCCAGTCCCTGCCTTTCCTGCCAGTCTAGACAAATTTCCTCACCTGGCTCCATGCCTTGCATGGGCAGTAGCTCAATGAGGTCACCCTTCTTGAAGCTAAGAAGGCTCTTGTCATCCGTGATGTAGCTGCGCAGAGCAACGACGTAGTTGGTATCCTAGGAGAAAAGCAATGGGAAGGTCAAGTCTCATCTTCAGGATGTGAAGGACTCAGACCATGCCATCCCATGGATCCTCTCAGGTCCATGTGGTAAACCATGTTCTTTCCCTACTGCACTACAGCCACTCCCTCACCTGCCTCAGCAACTGCATGAAAAGTTCCACCATGGCCTTGATGCACGGAGCCTTCGGAGAGAGCAGAAGGAGCTGCTCTGTCTTCAGAGAGAACTCCACAGCATTGCTGCCCTTCAGTTCCACTGACAGCACATCTGCAAAGCTGAGAACACAGCCAGCAAGGTCAGGCTCCTTCTGCCAGAGCTGGGGGTGCAGGTCACGGGGATGGCAACTCATTCCAAAGCCCGAGAATGGAGACAAGCCTCAGCATGCTCCAGAGGGTGGCTTTCCACCAGCATCCATTACAGCAGCAGAGGCACCACAGGCTGCTCTGGGCATTCACCATACCACTCTAAGGCTCCTGAACATGGAGGTGAGTCACCAAGCTCTCACGTATTGTAAGCAAAGCACAAGGTAGGAAGGCAAATGAAAAGCCAAACTCATTAGAAGGAGAGTCAGTGAGTCACATCTGGTCTAGGATAATCCTAGAAAGCACAGCACAAGCAGGGAATTTGCAGCCCACCCCTTCAATTTGCCTCCCAACACTCTGAAAGAGTCTGGCAAGTGACAAATTATCATCCTGCAGCAACCAGTGCCCCTTTTGCTCACCTGTAGCTGCAAAGAGTCTTCAGGTGCTTAGGATTATAGACAGATGCTTTCACCACCTTCAGCAGCCTCATGCCCCAGTGAGAAACACCCAGGATCTGGACATCACTTCCTTCTTCACTCTGTAAGGGAAATGTAGCAGAGAGCACCAAAGGCTCCATCCCACCTGGAGAGGATGCAGCAGAGGAAGTAGATGCTGCCACATGTACCATGAAGGAGACCCTGGGCTGACAGAGGTGTCGAACACAGCAAGGTTCAGAAGACACAGAAGAATGAGTGATGTGTGGCCAGGAAGGGAGGCAGAAAAAGATCCCAGGTGTACTAAAGCCATACAGCTAAAGCAAGCCCAGGGTCTGGTGAGAAGATTAAGACTTACAAATTGGAATGGGCTGCCCAGGGAGGTGGTTGAGTCCCCATCCCTGGAGGTGTTTAAAAACCACATAGATGTGGTGCTGGGGGCCATGGTTTAGGGACCCTGGCAGTGTAGGGTTAAAGGCTGGACTTGATCTTAAAGGTCTCTTCCAGCCAAATGATACTATGATACTATGATATGATACTATAATACTTACATGCACTGGGAAGAGGCGGGAGAAATAGTTAGCCCAGTTATCCCGAGCAGCCAGCACAATCCTCTTCTTTATCCCATCCTCCTGAATGGTCTCGACATTGTTGCCAACCTGGAGCTCCACTAGCAGGGTTACAAAGCAGATACTTTCTCAGTATAACCAAGATGGCCAAGTCTCCCTCCCCTCGGTCCTCCTCACTGATTACAGCAGAGCAAGCAACATGTAGAAGAAAAAAGATAGCACTTCACTTGCACACACCAGTCTACTACTGGTTTCTCTGCCCCTCTCTAAGAAGCTCTTGTCAAATGTAACAGTTGGATTTTGAGACAACTCAAAATACCATTCTTGGACCTCAGTTTTCTCTCACAATAAATATGTCAGAACTAATTTTCTGTGGCTCAGAGAAATTTCAGGGCCCTTTTCTCATCATTTGGATAAACACACATTTATACACAGCACACACAAATGTGTTTTCTTGCTGCACTGACAAACATTTCTCCTCTGTGCTAAGTCCTGACTGCAAGGGTTTGTAGGCTGGTTTCTCATTTTTGACTCAAAGGCTGGCATGGGCACAGGAAGAAAGAGATGATGGGACTGCTAATTACTCAGCAGGTCTTTCATCTTGTGCTTCTCCTCCTTGGAGATCCGTAAGCAGGAGTCAGAGAAGGTGTCACGTATGATCTGCAGAGGAAGGAAACAGAGAGGCTTCCATTGAAAAAACCATATCTGATTAGACTGGAGAATCTGAGGCTGTTAAAAAGACTGAGTTTCAGAGTGAACAGAGGCTTGACTGAATGGATCTGGAGAAGATACTAACAGCAGGGATGCAGAAGTGAAGACAATTTAAGCAATGTAAATATGGAGTGTTTTGTCCCTCAAGGGACAACAGGCTTTGAGTCATACACCAGCACATACCTGTTCACACAGCAAGTTCAGACAATAAGGGTGACTGAAGCTTTCTTTAGGGTAAAACACCTGCAAAAGGAGGATAAAAACAATAGTGATGCGGCAGATGTTCACAGATGTTGCAGAAATGGCTCCCTGGGGATGTTTTATAATCCATATGCCCTACTGCCTGGGAGGAGGGAGTTAATTGTCAGGGACAGTCAAGGAAGAAACACTGTGAATATGAACAGAAGGATGAGGAGTGAAGAACTAAAAGTAAAATGGTGAGATCATGAGATGAATCAGTCAGTTCAGTGCACTCTCCAACACTTGATTTTAAACACATTTGTACTATGTTAACAGGAAAGCACCAGGTAACAATAAAGTTATTTGTAGATTTCCCAGTGCTTTACAGGTGAAGGAAAGGACAGGTATGGAAACTGAGGCACCAGAGTCACTGAGGCAGAAAAAAAATGACTGTAACTCATTGAAGGATTAGTTCCCTGCCTGCATAGACAGCTCCCAGCTAACAAACTGTACCTCTTTGCGCAGAAAGATTTTCCAGGTAGGGTTGACATAAGAAAAGTTGACACTGGAAGTGAGCTTGTACAGCTGGGTCTTGATACCATCATCATCTGCTATTGTTACTGCAGAATCTGTGAGGAGAAAGAGAAGGGAAGATGGGCCTTGCTGACTACCAGGCCACCTTCCACCTGCCAAAGGCCTACCAAGAGAAAGGGGTCATGTGCCTGACTGAAAATTACTGTCAGGAATCCTCTTGAAGGTCCATGATCCATGAACAAACCAGCCATCATGTGAGTGCCAGCATTCCACAGCATTTATACTGGCTGTATTAGCCACAAAGTTCATGCTCTTAATAGAAACACTTCAGAGACAGGGAGCACACAGCACCTCAGGAAAATATACTACCCCTGTGACATTTTATGTCATTATGAAAAGGCTGCTAAAGATTTCAAAAGTACATAAAAGTTCTCCCCTAAGCTTGCAGACTGCAAGTTTCTGGTACAAGGCATGCAGAACTCGTACTGGATTTTTCTCTCTGCAGGAGATCTCTTAAAGACAGGCTCAGTTTGAAGGCAACCATTCAACTGTATTGCTTTATGAGGTAGGGATGTCTTCATTTAAGCACTCCCAACATTCAAAGCCACAGAGTTCACAAATGTAGTATATCCTATAGTTCAGCTGTTTCTATATCCCTATTCAAAAGCATGAAGGGATTTTTTTCAGACTAATCCAGTTACTTCCATTTACTTTTACAGAGTACTGTATAGAAACATTGTTTGACAGGGGGAGTGAAACAGGGAAATTCTTTTATACCAGGGAAGCTACTACAGGGTGCAGTCCTTCATTTAATATGTTTGGATGTTTGTTCTCTGCACATTTGAGATACACTGGTACATGTATCCAAAATAGTAGCAAAGTATAAAATGAATTCTGGTTCCAAACTCCTGCTGAAATTCAGAGGCAAAAACCTAAGAGTAACACTTTCAAGCAACTGCTGAGCATTATTAGTTAAGTCACCAATTAAGTGGGCAGCATCCAGACACTCTATGTGTCAATGTTTAACATCTCCCAAGCCCTCGTTCTCCCTCTGGTAAACATCCTTTCATCCTTCAGTCTGTCTCTAGGATCCTCCAGAGGCTCTAGAAGGTAAAATACTTGGACTCCCATTCCTCTCTGCTCTAAAGTCCATCCCATGAATTGCTGTTTTGATAAAGTAATTGTGCTTCAAAAATGAAAAAAAAAAAAAAGATATTGTGGACTGGCCCTTGATAAAGCTGTAGCCCAAAGGTCCTTTCTGGTTTTAGCTGCTTTTTTTTCAGAGAAACCCAGCCCCTCCTTTATTTGTGGCTGACATATTGCAATGGGAAGAAAGGGAACAGTTATGTCCAGGAGGTGCTGTGCTGGTTACTGGGCTGGACTGGAACTATGGTATTCTGTCTGATTTCACACAGCCCACCCCGTCTCTGGACAGCTGGCCAATAATAGAACGTGTGCTGCTGTGACTCTCCCAGGCTATGGGGCCAATTCTGATCCCATCCCCTCATTCCCACCAAATCCCACATGGATTAAGTCAATACTCACTATTCCCTATGGATTCCTGACAGTCTTGGTTCCCAGGCTCCAGAAAAGGTGAAGGCAATGGTGGGGGAGAAGGAGGAGCAGAAGGAGGTGGGTTAGTCTGCTGGCTGAAGATGGCCAGGAGGGGCAACTGCTTCTCCTTGATAGAACTGGAAGCTGAGCTTGGCTTGGGTTTGGTAGGTGGAGGTGTTCGCTTCTCCTGTGGCAGAGGGGATGGCTGCAAGACAGTAAAATCACCCAGCCATTCTCTGAATCAATGTGCTCTGTCTGTTTATAACTGCTGTTATAAATCATCCTGAGGGCAGCAGTCAAACCCTGGAAGCAAGATTTGTGTGAAAAGGGATACCAGGACCTTTAAATCAACACACAGTCTACAAAGAGATGAAGATAAACCAGACCCATGTGCAGACAATCTTGTCTTTGAGATTGAAGCCTCCAGTTGGGAACGGAAAAAAAAAAAATAAATGAATGGGCCAAGACTTTGGTGCAAAATGTGGGGAACATGAGTTGCTTCCAGATCTGCCTTAAACATACCAGAATGGGACTTGATGCCCCAGAGCCTTTTCTTCAAGACCTCAAGTGACTTTAAAGATTAGAAACCAGTCTAGGATGGGCAGCACCATGGTATGAGCTCATAGTTATCTACTACCCCAACACAAAATCACCTGGCTGCTACTGCCAGGTAGCTCATAACCTGTTAGAGATTGGTTATAGCGACCCTCTCTGATGAGCTCTTAAGGTGACCACCAGCAATGAACTCACTGATTTGGAAGATGGGAGGTTCATCATTCCCAGTTTGGCCAGAGCCTCATTTTTGGGGTCATTCTTCTTTATAAATGGCTTGGACACTCTCCTGCAAGGCAAGGGGGAGCACAGTTACAAGGGCTGCAGAGGGGAGCCATGTGGAGTGCTGAGATACAGTCCCACTGGTCTCCTTCCTACCCAGCTGAACAGAGCCACTCTCACCTGACAGGCTCGATGGGCTGGGGCTCAGGGGCTGGTCTGCTCTGGTACATCTTGATGATGTTGCGGATCTCCTGGCTGGGTTCAGGTCGTGATGCAGGGCCTAAAGGCTTCACTAGAGGTGGGTCCTTCATCACTTTCAGTGCCTGTTGTTTCGGCTTTGGCTCAGGAGGTGGCAAAGAAGGAGCAGGAGCTATTAGGGATGACAGCTTTAAACAAGAAACCATCGAAGACATAGGAGAAATCCTTTTATCTCCTTTGAATCTCCCTCTCTTTCACCCCTAGGCTGAATTCCTGTCAGGATGCAGACTCACAGAAGAGCCAGGTCCTTTCCTCCTCTGCTTATATCCTGTCCTGATGCTTCTGGAAAGTTCCTGCTTGTCAGCCTGCCTGGGTCTCCACTACTCAGCAACTTACCTGCCTCTGTTTTAGGGCTAGGTTTCTCTTCTTTCCTCTCCTCCTGCTCCTCTTCCTTCTCCTCATGCTTTGGTTGGGGATCTGCTGGAGGTGTCCAGGTTTTGGAAGAAGGCTTGACTTTCTTTACTCGGATTGGTTGCTCACCTGCATAAAAGGGGGGACATGAGCTGGGTCCTGCATGGATCCTGAAGAGATTAGCTGAATTCCAGAGAGGGATGCAAGAACAACTTAGTATGACAGAGAAGCTGCAGATCAAGGTGTTATGTGAATGAAGTTCCTGAAGTTGCAGATGCTCACCTATCTTCTTAAAATATTCTCTCTTCTGCTTGAAAGTTTCCCGAGGACAGTCATCATCTTCACTGTTGGAGAACTGCTCTTCTGTGTAGTCATAAACCTGCAAGCAGTTCACAATATAGTTATCAACAGCCAGCAGGTACCTCCATAGTCCCTTTAAGTTCAGAGGTGATCTTTCATTGCCAAGTTCTGAACTAGGACTACTTCCCATCTATCAGTATCCCAAGAGATCAGTTTCTGACTCAAGAAATCGTCAACCAAGTCCAAAGAAGGAGTGTGTTAGATGACCAAGACAACTTATTGGAAGATAAAGAACTCATAGTGATGAATTTTCCTATTAAAAACTCAGATTAGCTGGGAATTAATTGGTCAATACTGCAGCTAAACCTGCAGAGAGCTAATGCCACCAAGGTTTGATCCTGTGTCTTAGTGTCTCAGCAAGAAGAGTTTGAAAGGCCTCAGTATCATAGGCAGGAATAGCTCTCTGCTCTCCTGACAAACCACTGCCACACTGGAAGGGATGCAGAGGAAACACAAACCACAAATTTCAAACCAAATTCACCACCACTGTTTGTTTCTCATACCAGTTCTTCTGCCTTAGATGGCAGTTCTGGAGCTGTTGGTGGTGGTGCAGCATTCTGGTTGCTGGGGGGCTTCTTGGGTTTTGGTAAAGTGGCTGGGCCTGGGCGTGAGACTGGAGCTCGGGCCTGTGGTGGACTTGAGACTCTTGGACTTGAGTTCTCAAGAGATCTTTGCTGCTGTTGGGAAATGCTTATGGCTTGAAGTGTCATCTGCTGGGCCTGCAAAAGGAAATTGCAGTGTTCATGAGCTGCAGGCTACACAAAACCACCAGCCATCAGTCAGGTTGTCCAGTCTTTCCACTGGTAATCACAGAATATCTGCACAGTCCACTGCAAATTTCCCAGTTATGGACAAGGCATGTCAAGGGAGTCTGCTCTCAGCTAGCCAAGTAAGCAGAGCTACTAACAACACCGCAAAGAACTACCAGTGGGATAACCTCAGACTTCCAACCACTCACAAGGCTTTGCACAGAAAGCAGAATATTGCAGATCTGCATCTGTAGCAAATACCATCTTCGAAACACATGGGAATTACAGCTGAGGCTTCTTGGGACCTGCTCTTGTCCCTGATATTCAGTCACCTGTGGTGCCTCAGTGTCCCTATGAACACAAAGGGGCAAAAAGGGGGTTCTCAGTGTTGCAGTCTTAAATAATTTCAGCTTTATACAGCTAAACCCCAGCACATAAGCACAGAGTGTTACAGAGCAGCCCTAAGGCAGGAGGGAAGCATGGCTAACCTCTTCACAACCAGTGTGGTGCTCTTCCCCAGTTCCTGGGCCCCTCCCACTTACCATGAGCATGGCTTGGTTGTTGATAAAAGCTTGCTGTTGAGCTGCTAACTGATAGGGATCTACAGCTGGAACTGCAGGCTGGGGCATAACCATGGCTGTGGAAGAAACACACATCTGCAAAAACCCACAGACCATTGTTCCCCACAAGGCCTGAGCATCAGCCCAGAGCTGTGTTCACCATGCACCCTGCCTGACATTCTAATGCTCAGGCTGTATCAGACACACCCTGCCATCCTCCTGACCTGTAGAGTTACTGGAATAGTGTTATTACCTGGCATAGGTGCAATCCCACCAGCTGCTGGCATCATAGGCATGGCTGCTGGCATCCCCATCATCGAAGGCATGGCCTGGTAAACTGGTGCCTGAGTAATTCCAGAGAAGCCTAGAGGCAAACACACAGTGCTTTGGGGGATGCAGGTGAGAAAGCCCTGATAGGTCCTGCAGAGCACATCACATAGGCTGGGAACCTCTGGTTCTGTCCACAAGCACCAACCTCAGCCATATGTGAATGGTTTATCTCTTCACACACAGCAGGACACAGCAAAATTCAAGTGAAAAAAGGAAATCCAAAAAAAATGTGCAACCTGACAGACTTCACAATCTCAGTATGTAGTGAGTGAATGATGAGTCCTAGCTCAGGTGGCATTGTGTATTATGTGAAGGAGATACGGGGAGAAAGGAATTCCTCTACTCCCAGCAATCAAATCTCATAAAAGGTCACAAAACAGAAATTCCACTGAGGGCAAAACCAGCAGAGCAAGGGTCATGGAGATAAGCATCACATAGGAGTGGTTCAGCAGCCAGCACAGATCCACTGAATCACAATGTCCAGAGATGCCATAGAGAGATCCTCACATCCCTTACTGAACTAAGTACAGTGAGTGGCAAACTGGCCTCAGGCCAGAGATCTGTAATAGGATTTGCCATGCCCCAGAGCTCCAAAACCAGTCCCAGTCTCAGTAATGATCTGAACAGGACATTCCCCACCTTTCTGCAACAGTTGGGTGTGTTCCTACACATGCAGGTTTCCCAGTATATTACTATATTGGTGTTTGACTCCACCCTACTGAAAATACCTGTGTCTTAGCTCCACAGAAATGAGAAAAAATAAAGAAAAGTAAAGAAAACAAAACCACAAAACAGAACCTCTGCAAGGTTCAGACTTACTAACCCAAGGAATAGTTAGAGATGGTGGGAAATTCTGTAAAGAAGTAATAAAAAAGGTTAAAACCCTGCCCTGAGAATGGCAACAACTATTTTGTGAAAGTACAAGGTGAATAGAAGGTGAATGCAGGACTTGAGCACTGGCCTTGGAAAGAGGTGGCTTGGGTTAGAAGCAAGCTACCTGCTGTCTTGACCAAGACTAACCTGAAATTCATAACAAAGGTGGTACCCTTACATGGCACCTCCACAAAGCATCTGTCTCCCAGCACCCAGAAGTGAAGCATGCAACTTCTGATGACCTACACTAAAGACCAATGCTCTTAATCAGTCATATGAGCCCATGCAAATTAGCATTTAAGGGATTCCCTGACATGCCCACTGAAACTTAGTGTAGCCCCACAGGTATTCCCAGCCATTTCCATCCCCTTACGGACCTGTAGAAGGAAAGATTCCTCTCTGTGTGGGTCCAATCTTCCCACCTCCTTTCATGTGTCCAGTCAGAATCTCCCTGTTCTCCATATCCTGCATAAAAAAACCCCAACAAAACAGAGATATCAGAGCACAGAGAGACTTCACAGAGGGAGAGCTGAGCAGAGGCAGAGTGAAGAAGTAGAGGTATGCTTGAGGGAGTCATGGGGACAGGAGAGCTGCAGAGAGAAAGCACAAGGGAACATCAAGGCGCTTACTGGTACTCTGGAGCCTTGATGCAGCACAGTGTTGAACAGATCATCCACATAGTGATCCAAGCCTACAGGGGTCCTCAGCTCATCTCTGAGTCTGGGATCTAGGAGCAGAGAGAAATCTGGTGACAAGGCAGATAAGGAATATTTTCTGCATCAAGAAAATCACCTATGCTCTGATTCCTTCTCTGGCCCTTCGTGGTGCCATTCACAGTTCTTGTCAAGAGCTTACCTAGACTGAGATTATTGCTGACTTCTGGAGGCAGGTTAGGTGGTGGGAACATCGGGGCCTGGATGGCTGGGGCAGGAGGGATCCTGTTTGAGAGTAAAATGAGACAAGGACAGTACAGAGTGCTGAGAGAAAGACAAGTCACTGGGTGACAGGGCCACAAGTGGTGGGGCAGTAGGATTAGGTGACTTACGAATCCAGGTCAGAGTTCTGGAAGAAGCTTCTGTGCCTTTCAGAAGTGATAGGGTACTCAGATGAGGACTGAGAGGAGCTGCTGAGGTTGCTGACCTCCTCCATCTCTCCAATGAGGTCCAGCACAAAGTCACAGCCCAGCAGGTCCTGCCATGTGTTGCCAGTAAATAGGGAAATAGACCACCCTTGAGACTTCATATCACAGCCCCTGGTAACAGGAAAAAAAAGGAGAGAAAAGGTATCCAGGTAGGCAAGGAAAAAGGAGAGAGAAAGAAAATCAGTGCATTCTGTTTCTTCTTGCCTTATCTATCATGACTTAAGATTTAGGTAGGATGTGAATCAAATATTAAATAACCAGGGTCAGAAAAAAACTTGAATCACTCAAGATTTGTCTTTTTATTTTCCCCCTCACTGACAGATCATGCCAGTGATTTATCTGTTCTTAAAGAGGCCTGTATTTTATGCACACAGATGGAAGGGTGAAGGAGACAGCACAAGCCAGTGGGTAAAGTGTGACTCTCATCTGACCATACAAATTCTAGTCTACAGCCCCCACCAGTCTGAATCTTAGAATTAGTAATAGCCTATTTCATACCCCCACCTCCTCCCATCCTCTGGCAGTACCTTGCAGTCAGGAGTGAGGCTGCATACTGCTCCCCTGTCATCCAGGACTCCACTTCAGCTGAGATGATCTCCTCTAGTACAGAAAAAAAGTCAGTAACACAGCCTCCCTGACAGTACCCAAAGCAACACCTAAACTCTGCAGGATACAGGCAGAGACCAGCTGCAAAGTCTTACACACTCCTGAGCAGGGACCACCTGAAGACTGACAGCACATGGAGAGCTCCATGTGAATACATTCACATCCCAAATAACTGATGGCACTGCTGGCATCTCCAACCTGACAGCTGGAAACCCTCACAGTGTCCTGGTTTGCTTGGGCCACCACTCCACTCACCAAGGAGCCAGAACAGGGATGTTCTGCACTGAATTCACAGACCTTGTGATCACTGAAGAAGCAGCATAAGCAAATATTTGAGAAGGCAGAAAATCCCTGTAACAAAGGCAGCAGGTGCTGCTGCATGAGCTATACAGTAATAGATAACAGGAAGACTGGACCCTTAGAGATGTGCAACCAGAACAGCCCTCTGTTGAGATGGGTCCAAACCCAGAAGAATCTCATCCCTCAGCCTGAGTAGCAGGTCCCATCAGGCCCAGATTTTGGGAGTTTTGGGTCTAGATAGCTTGTATCCCCCACAGTGGTGCCAGCCAGAAGCCATTTGTGTTCTGATCCCTTTTACTAAGCTGAAATTAATTCCGACACTGGAAAGTCCTTAGTGACTAGAAGACAGTGGAAGGACAGAAACATGAATTACCATTAAAAGTATGAACATCCAGCACCATCTTTCCTCTCCTCTGGTTTGCAGTCCACTCCAGCTGAGTGGGAGGGTAGGCCCGGGACAGTGCAGAGTCCATCTCTGTGTGCTGTGCTGCTGTCAGGATCTTGCGCTGGCAGATGGCATTGTGACCCTCCTTGCCATGATCTGACACAAATCTAGGAAAAGGCAACTGCATTTAGCTCTGCTCATCTCTCTTAAGCTTAATAAAAGTGTAACTGGGTCTTTTCACCTCCTTACTTGAGCAAAGGCTTCTCCAGCGCTGGTGAAGGGGCAAAGCAGCTCAGTAAAGTTGCCATCAGGACCCAGGCCCGCTGGCTGTGCTCCATGTCTGGGTTTTTCCATGTCTGGACAACCACCTGACTGAAGATTTCATTGCGCAGAGCCACGTTATTCAAACCTCTCCCTGCAATGTAGTTGCCCAGAAGTACCTCCTGCCAGCCCTGGAGATTCTTGTCACCAATGAACCGCAAAATCTAGAGGAATTCAAAGGGAAAAAAAAAAAAAAAGAGAGAGAGAGCTTTAGGTGTAACCCTCTGCCCCAAATTGTGTGGTAAAGTGACAAGCTGGCTTGTAGACATCAACCCAAGATGAGTAGCCACCACTCAGATCAGGACCTATTCTTAGGTTTTGCACACCAACTAAGTGCTGGGGAATTTGTGAGGTAGTGTTTGTAGAGACTGGACCCTGACTAAACGTCAGGATGACTTCAGCCTCTTGGTTATGCCTCTGGCTCAGAATTTGTTCTTGGGCAAAATACTTCCTCATAGGGTAGAGCTCAGATGCACAAGCAATCACTGCAGGCTGTTTGTTACTCTGGCCCCACAGGATGCCTGTCAGTAAAAATATGTAAAAGAAATTGATGCCTATATAGCCTTTGTGAAAAACACAGAGCCAGACATGAGGAAACACATAAAAGGTTAATGGATGTAGGCATGTAAGAGATTATTCAATGAAAGGAACAGGAGAGGGTGTTTATTTAATCATCATGGATTTTTTTGGTAGTAAATCCTTATGTATGACAGCCTTGGTCAAATAAATAGCTGCTTGGGGTTTTTTTTTTAAATAGCAGAGGAGAAAAAATATCTTTGGTCTTCAGAAAAATAATAGTAGCCTGCTTAAACAAAATCCAATTCACAGGATTTTATGGAAGCTTATGTTTTTCTATAATTGGGATCATTAGGATGAAACAGGAGACTCATTGTAGGTTTTACTTTTTCTAACAGGTTTATTGTAATTATATGTAACTCTCAAAAGGATTACCAGATTTACTTTGAAAACAGAATGAAATTTCCTATAATTTCTGAGTCAACATTACTAGTTTTAAGAAGAAATGTTTATTTCACATCCACAGAAATGAAACTCCACCATTCCCCTTATGCAAACACTGCAGAGTACAGGTGTGGTTCTAGGTGTAGTTTTCTTGATGACAAAGTCCCTTCCTTTTTCCAGCCTTTATGCAACAGTTCACTGTCCCTTGTTATGTGCTGACACAACTGTATGCCTGACACACAATCAATATATTTTCTATAAGCTGCATCATGGAAAAGATAACAGATAACACATTTGAGAAGAGAGCTCTCCTTTATACTGTCATTGCTACTGAATCTGGAATTTTAGGGAACCAAGACTTAGCTGCCTAATTCTCATATGTCCTGTCAAATTCAGGGGCTACTTCACCAGGCAGTTCACTTTGACTCCATTGATCTACAGCTGGTCTGTGTCACATCAAGAGCAGAGCAACCCCAAGGGGCTCCCTGTGATCTCTGGAGATCTGCTCCAGCACCTACAAGCAATTTATTCTGCTCTCCTAGCACACCATGCATTGTAAGAACAATGGCCACCACCAGCATCTTCTTGTATAGTGGCATCAAAACCTGTTCTTCAACAAGGCCCTGCTCAGGAGAGACATCTCTTACCAGTTTGTTGATCTCAAGTGCACTCTCCTGGTATTCAGCATCCAGATGGGTTAAGGGGTGCTGCAGAAGCTGACCAGGGGCAGGGAAATCTGTCTTCTGCAAAGAAACAAAAGGACAGAAACATAGAGTATGCTCCTGGTGTTAATAGAACGAGTAACGCTCATAGTACACTCCGAGTAACACTCTAGTAACACTCCTCCATAGGGAGGAGTGATGAAGAGATATAAAGAGTTCCCACCTGGAAGTGTGACTTAATGAAGGAGGAAAAAGGATAGCTGTTGATGGTTGGTGGGAGCGAAAGGTTGTCTTTGACCTTGACTTCTGGAGGTGATGCTTCAGTTATCTGGGTAACCTGTGCTTGATATTGACCTGCAAGAGAAAGAGATCTTGCGGTGTGGCAGTTGGGAAGGCAGCCAGAACACACCTGACTTGCAGTGCAACATGTGGCTTAT
This sequence comes from Ceyx melanurus, assembly GCA_024611195.1. Taxonomy (NCBI): domain Eukaryota; kingdom Metazoa; phylum Chordata; class Aves; order Coraciiformes; family Alcedinidae; genus Ceyx; species Ceyx melanurus. Next base: position 60,140 of record JANHGL010025725.1, read on the forward strand.
GTGCATCTAACCTTGCCCAAGCACCTGGACCAGCCACCTGACTCCAGGGACACCCAGTCCACCTCTGCTGCACTAAACCCCCAAGAAGGGACATCCTCAGTTCCTTAGGACCACAAGGCCTAACTTGAGGAGAGAGCTTTTACAGCTCTGATTTTTCAGACTCAATCACCCAGAGTTTCAATTCCGTTATGCAGTGTTTACAAGGTGGGGAACACTGAGCTTATGCAGAGATACTACTGACAACTGGTCAGTCAACAAGTAAATGTCTTCATGATGAGACACTGGAGGAGGGATTTATCACAAGTAATAGAGGAGAAAACATCTTCCTAAATGAAGATCTCTCTGTGTAGCACATCTTCTGTGCATTTCTCTGTGTCCCAATCAACTTGACCCTTGAGATTCTCCTCCTCTCCCATCAGCTTTCATTGTCAGCAGTTTCAGTGCAGTTTGTCTCCCAAGCTCCTCTAGGTAATGCTGCTCACTAGACCAGCTGATAGTGCCTAGAGGGGTACACCACCAAGCCTGAGGTATTTGGGAATCCAGCACAGTCTGCTCCAATTCATACTACTCTTCTGCCTGATTGTATCTTTTGTTGTACTCTAAAGAAGGCCAAAGATCAGCTGTCATTTTGTTTGATGCTACACCAACAAAGAGGCAAATCCTGCCTCAATTCATTTCAACTTAAACATAAACATTGTACAAAATGCTATATACAGGAAATAATGCTCAAGAAGAGCTCAACATCTTGGGGAAATCATTTAGTGGTATTTTGGTGATTTGAAAACAAAAATAAACTTTCAATCCCAAGTGAAATGTTTCACTTAATTGTTATATTGTTTCTATTTACTTCCATTTTAAAAGAAATAATTTTAAACTAGTAATTTTTAATTAAAACCTCAATATTTTTTTTTGAAAGTACCAGTATGGTAGTTTTGACTTCTTCACAAATTTCCTTAAAGATTTTTGAGTAGCAAAAAGATGAACCCAAGTTCTCACACCTCAGATATCCAGCTCTGAATGAGACCTGGGTTCATTAAACAGTTTGTCTGTCACATAGCTTTGACCAAAATAGTTTGCACCATCACCCTCATCAGCTGTATCAGCACAGTTCAAAAGAGCTGAAAAGGTACTGAATTTTTATCTGGTGATCTGCCCATTGGCCCAAGTCACTCTTCTGTCCTGTTGTGTTGGGAAGCAATATACATGACATCATATTTACACTGCAATAATAATAAATCAAATACAACCCAGCTGACAGATGGCAGGTAGAACAAGCACATACTTAAACTCCTAGAAAACAGGGAAATAAATGGTAAAGTAAGACAGTGCAGGAAAGGCAGGGAAATAGGATTTCTCACCTTCAGCTAACTGCAGAAGAGCAGCAAGCTCTGCAGGGATCTCCAACAGCCCCACATCCTGTGGAGAGAGATCCTGTCAGTCACTGGGTATCAGCACTAAAGCAACATAGAGACCCTTAGCTGTTCTGTTGAGACTGGGTAAAGCAGCCTTTGAAAAGCTGGACAGAACTAGGATTGACAATCTGAGCAAATACAGTAATTTCTGCTTATGCAACGTTGAGAAACATAACAAATAGGGAAGTATCATATTAACACAGGTATATGAGATGAGAGAGAAAGGTGAGTAATTAATAAAAAATTTAACTGACACAAAGGTAAGTGACAGGAAAGGTGACTTTCTTTAACTCATCTCTCCTGACTAACAAGCTTGGTGCAGAGCACAGAAGAGGCTGCAGTTGAAGGGTAAGGGCCGTTTTCTCCTGTCCCTTTTTCCACCATTGTTATTTTTTCAGAATTGAGGAGTGTTGCAGCATAAATGAAAAGAGACCTGATTCTGATCTTTGATGCATGCCACAGTTTTGGAGATTCCTAGGAAACCAAGTCAAAGGCACAAAGGCTGTGCTTTTGGGGGTTGGTTGGCTGGTTGGTTGGTTTTAAGATCTGCACAGTCAAGTCTCCACTCCAGCATACTGATCTGACCTCTCTCTCCACATGAACTTAGCAATGCTTAAAGATATATTCACAGCTTTTTTATGTTTAATTTTGCTCATAAGAAGATACTTGACTTTAAGGGTAGCTTTTCAATGGCATATTCAGGGAGTGGACTGTGAAATTCCAGTCCTGGACCCACACCTGAGAAAGCAGGGGATGTTGCAAGAGCACCCAGGGCTAAGTTTTCCCCTTGTTGTTACTGACAAATCTGTGCAAAACTGTGGATTATATCAATTCAGATCTCCTTGCTACACACATCATGGGAAATATGTGCTCTAAATACATAACATAATGTCTAAAATAAAGTCTAAACACATAAATAATGACATTAGTTAGCAGTGTTACTTATAGTAGCTGATACAAGTTAAACTTGTGAAGCCTTCAATACCTCCCTCCCTCTACAACATCTTCCATAAATATTTATGCAGCATTGTTTCATTTCAACCCTTCACAAGAGAACACAATTATCAAAAATAATCCTCCTTTCAGCTCCAAAGAGGAGGTCCAGTGTTGTGAAAAAATACAGTCCTCTGTCTCAGGACCACTTTATGATACCTGACTATACACAGAGACTGGGAGATAATGAGATAATGAACTAATACGTAGTGAGTTAAGAAGACTCTTTATACCAGGCTGAATTTCATTTTTCCTGCTAGGTTTCCAGCATGCATGTGGGCTCTGTACACTCTCCAGACATTTTGCTGTTCCCCAGCAAAAGCAGGCTGAGGAAGCCTAGGGGAGGGAGAACAGCCTGAGACTCTGGCTTGTTTTATCTCAGACTCTCCCAAGACTGTTTGACAACTTACCATTCCTTGGTTGGGGCTGTTCTCTGGGTGACCACTGTCCAGGGACCTCCTCCACCTTTTCCTTTCCTCTAACTTGTGCTGTTAAAAGATGAAAGGGAAATAGGGAGTGGGAAAAGTTGTGTATGAGGTCACTTCAGCTACTTCTGGGGGGAGAAACTGTGGATGGGTAGGAGCTTGTGTCCTGCTACAGCAGATAAAATGACAAAACAGCTAGAGAGCCTTCTTCAGAAAGGGTATGGAGATTGGAATGCCCAGGCAAAGCCCTTGGCTTTGCTGAAACATCACCTGCCCTGCACAACACAATTAAACAACAAGAGCCTTCACCACCTGCCCATCATCCCTGCCACAGCTTTCCTCCCCTTCCTAACACTTGATGCATTTTGTCTTAGGCCAAAAGCACACAGAAGCTGTCAGAAAGATTCTCCTGCTCCTCCAGCATCAAGGAATATGGTGACAAAGCCTGAGGATGGACAGATTAACTTGTCCACGGAGAGGGACCCGTTTAGAGGGGCAGGGAGGGATACCAAGTGCCAAACTCCCTTGCAGCTCTGTCCTTTCCCACATATTCTATTGTCTCCCAGCCTCATCACTCACCTGACTCCTACTCTGAGATGGAAAAGGAGGGTCTCAGTCTCTCCTCTCTCTCTCCTGCTTTTCTATGTTGCAGAACAGTGTGACTAGATGGGAGGTTATGAGGGTTGGGCTGAGAAAGACAGTAGGCTTGCTGAAGTCCAAAGGGCAGGGCTGTGGGGTGGAGGGAAAGGAGGGACTTCACAGCAGATGAACTTTGAGACCTTTATTGTTGCTATTGCATGTACAGAGACCTCAGCAAGCAAACACTGGGGGAACAGAAACAGATTCAAAAGAGCTATGCTGTTGTGGCTACCCGGGAGAAAAAAAAACAAAACTGGATTCTCTCCAAGTAGGAAGGAGGGGGGGTCAGTGTGGAATGAAAAAAATCTTGCATTTCAGTTACCATCTGGAAAACACCAGAAATAAAACTGGACAACTGAAAAGGGGTGAAGAACAGCTCACTGGGGCATTTCCAATAAACTTTCTAAAGCCATGCCTGCCCTGGCCTCACCCAGTCACCAGCCCTCTCTACTTAGAGCAGAAACATCTGCCATACCCCTGGTCCTGAGAAGAGTGTTTGTTACCTGGCAGTGCTTCCTCCTCTGAATCAGAGATCTGGAGATTAAAATCATGGTATTAAATTGCATCAAAGTCTTCTTCAGCTTTCTGTAACGCTTCCTAGAGGGATGTGAAAAGAGAAGAACTAATGGGGGAAACATCAAGAAAATTTAGGCAGACTGTGAACTCATTTCAAGGGTATGGGACAAACAGAACAGTAATATAGTCAGCCAGCCTGGGTTTGGTCTTACTGGCTTAAGTTGGTCCTCTTGGAGGTGTTTTCCCTACATCTTTTACTCTAGGGATCATCATCAGCCTTAGCACAGGCACATTACTGTCATAGTTTTGACAGGAACTATTTCCCCTGGAACCTCTGCTCAGTGCTGGGAACCAGGCTGGGAAGTCCCTCCTCTGCCAGTCCAGTAACAAGACACCCTGCAGCAGAGCAGGCCAAGAGCCACCATGAGAAGGGGCCAGGACAGGCAGATCCCCACCTTGCTCTCCTAGGCAAGGACGAAGGGCTGTACCTTGCCTGGTAGCCTCGGAAGTGAGCCTGAATGATTGTGACTTTCTCCTGGAGGACACGGAGGCGTCTGCGACGAAGGAGGCACCGAAATTTCCTTTGCAGAGTAACAATGGCCCAAGTCTGCCTCTGGTTCCATTGCCTCTCCAGAAGCTGCCTGGCTTGCTCCTTCAGAAAGACCTGGGCAAAGGGAAGAGCTACTGACCCACAGGGAAAGCAGCTAAAAGTTGATCAGTAACAAAAGCTGCTGGTTCATCTCTTCATAGTCTTTAAGGCTCCCTGCTAAGGAAACTGCTCTCTCTTAAATGGAGAGGGCAGGAAGCACAGGTGCAGGTGACAGACTTGGATGTATTTGTGGAGAACAGGGAATGATGAAGGTTAGCAGATAGTAAAGGCAGAATCCCAGATCTCCATGAAGGAATGCTGGGTAGACATACAACAGTCTGGAAACAGTATCTCCTATTTCTTTATCTGAAGTGCTAAAAATCCATCCTTCACACTTAAGCCAAGAGGCAGAGCAAAAGGGAGGTGAAGGTGTGTGATGTTCTCCTCTCTGGGCACAGAGCTGAGCTTCTCCCTGTCCATGAACAGCTGGTGAACACAGGCTGGGCCTGTGTGTTTAAGGTGGGATTGTCTATAGACATCACCTTTGTTACTCCAATCTGATAGAGATCTGAGGGGTCTCCCACCACACGAGACAGCACTGCTGCACAGCCTTCTCTCTCCTCCAAGCAGTTGTGCCTTTGCCCAGCCAGGATGCCATACCTGGAAGATGAGATGCTGATATGATGAAAGACAGGGAAGTAACAGGAGTCCTCAGAGGAGAACGAATCACAAAGTGCTGACAAGTTCATCCAGGATTTGTGTGGCTGAGGAATTCCAAGCCATTCACTGTACCTGGCTAGGAAGTTTTGGAATAGAAGGCGGACTGGATATCCCTTCTTTCTAATGTGGATAGCCTCCAGTATCCCAGAATGGCGCAGCTGACAAGTGACATACTCCACATCAAAGACATTTGACAGCTATGAATAAAAGGCAGAAAAAAATGTAAAATAACAAATAAAGAAAAAAAGGAAACAGAAGCCAGAGAGTTTATAAAGGGCCTCTCTCTCTCTTTTCTTTTGTTCTGTCCTTGAGTTACATCTTGCATCCACGGGCAATGGAGCATGAAACCCAACACATCCTTTGGTGTCCAACTGACACTGGCTTCTTACCCTCCAGCATGTGGTCAGCTCACATGGCCACAGGGAAGGATGAGAGACAAAGAAAGGGGAAGAAAAGTTTCAAGCTATCAAGTGAAGCAAAGGAGTCTAAACCCCAACTACAAGAGGAGAGCTGCTGAAGAAGACTGGTCTTCAAGGAACTGGGGGATTTCATAAGGAGCTCAGAATGCTGTCCTACCTTTTTGGGATTAGGGGTGATGCACCGAATGAAGAATACATGGCTCCTGCAAAAAGAAAGAACTTTTGATCATCTTCCACTCTGTGCTGACCTGGGAAGACTTCACACACTTCTGGGTTCAGCAATCAGCCCAGTTCAGGGATGGCACCAGAACAGCATCTCTCACCTTTTCAGCTTGGCTGTGAGGTCCTGCAAAGACTTCTGGAATTTGGACACCAGTGTGGAGGCCTGAGGCTTGAGCCTTTTGCCTCTGACCCCTAGCTCTCTTTGCTGAATATAGGCAGCTTTAGCCTTCTGGAAAATGTGAGACACCACCTGCAAAAGCAATGAAATGACAAAAACTCCCTGGGGCACCATTTTTCCTTGTCCCTTGTAGTGCCAGGTGCATTCTCAGGCAGTCGGGGTGTTTTATATATAAAATGCATCAGTTGCAGGCAAAGATGACTTGCTTAATCCCCAAGTGCCCTTTAGTAGAACAAAATTCCTCATGGCTTCTGCAAATTTTCCTGACATCTGACCAAGATCTCTCTGCTTCTCACATGAAAGCAATGAGTGGCTTGTTAGGTGTCTGCAATAGAAATCTTCATCCTAAACCACCACAGTACCTTGAGGCGGCTCTGAGAGAAGATCTCCAGCACCTCTGGATGCAGCTGGTCATGATTTTTATTAAGAAATTTGTGGACCTGCATAAGAAAAGTCTGATTTAATGCCCCATTCAGATCACAGCTGCTGCCACGAGCCCCCTGCCAGCTTACCTGGTAGGTTACAGGGCCTGCATAGTGCTTGACAGTGAAGACAGGCAAAGGCAGCTTGGGCTTGATGTACCAAGGGCTGTTTCCATGATGGTAATGGCACTTCTGGAGGAAAGTGTGGTCAGTGGCCTGTAAAGGAGATGATAAATACATTTCTTGCTGCTGCAACTTAGTCAGTAAGCTGAAAAGATTTAAAAAAAAAAAAAAAAGATAAAAATATCTAATACTTGTGTGAATATGGTCTCTGTTCAATCTGCATAACTGCCTCACCACAACCATCCTGGGAAAGGGAGCACATAAGAGGACAAGAGCTTCTCACCTGAGTCAGTGAAGTCTGGTCATTCAGAATGCACAAAAGGCCATGAGGTTTTGCAGCAATGAAATCAAGGCATGACTCACTGTACATCTTGGAAACAGGAATCCAAGATAATTGCTCTTGTCTATATTCTTCCTGCACATTAAGACAAACCAGTCAAATCCAGCCAGATAAGGAAGAAAAATGGAGGGAGTTAACAGAAGGATTTGGTTTATTCATCAGGAAGCTAGAGTTTTACTGTTGTTAGGAACTTGCCTAGAATTATCTGGTTTTGTTTTATGAAACTTTTTCTGAAGCCACTAATTATTTTCCTAATTTAAGAGAGGAAAGTTGCTAAGCAGAGTGATCAAATGTACTGTAGAAGGCACAAGTCTAATAAATACATTTTTATCTCCAGTACATGAATGGTAGTTATACTACAGTGAATCTACCAAAAAGGTTTTAAAAGTACCAGCTCAGATCTGGTATCCTTGATCCTGACCAACTCACTTATGAAATCTGTAAAAGGGAAGCAAGGAACTAACAAAATCCTCTTCCCTTAATTTATTACAGAATTAGTAAAATATATTAAATAGCAACTTCTTGGACTAGGTTTTCATGGGTACTGTTTAAGAGGGCCAGGTCTGCACAGTTTCCTATCTAAAGGACACTCTCCACCTGAGGCTGCCTCAGCTCATTCCTTAGGTGCTGCCTTTCACCTGCTGGTGTAAGTTCCGTTTACCTCTTCCTGGACAATGACAGTTTGGCTAAAAAAATGCTGGAGATGCTCATTGGCAAAGTTGATGCAGAGTTGCTCCAAGCTGTTCACACCTAGATCCTGCAATGACAAAAAAGCATCACCACTTCCAACCCACAGCCTGCCTAGAAGGCTGAGTTTTCTTGCAAATAATGTGCAGCACCAGATGGTGCTGATCTGAGCTGCTGGTTCAGGCAGCTTGTTCTGATCAGTAATTGTGAAGGAACCTGTGAAATTCAAATAATCTTATGTCTAGTTTGCAAGCTTTCATCCTGGTTTATTGATTATACTGAAAAGCAAGAGGCAAGACAAGCTATGAAAGAGCACAAAGAATAAGAGATCTACTCAGGATGCACAACCTCAACTTTATACATTCCACTGTTTTCATCATTCATCACAACACACAGATTTTAACAGGATCTTAAGTATAAAACTCACAGGCCTTCATGAGCACTTATAATTTAATGGTCCTGCTTTGTCTGTTTTTTCCTTACTGCAAGTCTGGGAAGCCCCCAGAAGCTTACTGGGACAGAGAAAAAAAAGTAGCCCCTGAATACAAACATCCATATTACATGGTACAATTACGGTCTCCTTTCTGGAAAATAAAAATAAAAAAAAAATACTAAAAAAAAACCCTCACCCATAAGATACCCTCCCATTTCTGTCAGCAACTGAGGAGAATCAGCACATGCAGCCCAGAAAATATCAAGAGAGCAGGAAAAGTGACCTCAAAACCATGTATGTCCACAATGCCCAGGGCACAGTCCGATTCCCAGGGAGCCAACCATTCATTGATTCTCAGCAGCAGCCACTCAAAGAGCAGGTAATACAGAGCCTTGGCAATGGAGTCCCTGAGTAGGAGAGGGGAGTAACACCAGTTACTGCAGTTACAGGCACCCTTGGGTGCATCTCACCAACCTAGACAAAAGTAAAAGGAGTCACCTGGCTTCAATGGCTCCTTCTACAGACAGAGGGGTGAAGATCCGATCATAAGATGTCACCTGGATCCATAAAGAGCCAGAATTTACTGTTATTACCTCACAAACACTTTTTTGTTTTTTTTTTTATTTCAACAAGGAAGTCAACCTGTTTAATAAATGGTTTTGGCCTAAGGATTTACCCAGGTATCAAAAGAAAAAGTAAAACCGTAATTTGGATGCCCCTTTTCAGGGTGGGAGTCAGCTGGTGGGAGTCAGTGTTAAGCCTGAAGTCACCTCATGTCAGAAAAGAGCCCTCCCAGATTTGAGTTCTGCCATCTTTACAGAGATGCCTTGAGGGGTTCAGCTCACCCCCATTACTGAGCCAGCACAGCAACCATTTACTCCTGATGTTATCTCCCAGATTTTGGACCTTCTAAGGTGATGGCCCTTCTGCTGACAGCACTGGGCTAGGGCAAGCCATGCTTCAGGATGAATGAGAAAGCACCAAAAAGGTTCTTACAGTGATACGTCGAGTGACAGCATTTTGCAGGAAATCTGCTGACACTTGCAACAACTTGGCCACAATCTGAATCTCAGTGTCACTGGCAAGGGCTGCATGTTCATAGGACTCTTTCTAAATAATGGAGAAGAACAACAGTTTCAGCTATGGATGGGATACCAGGTTCCACGAGTCTTAACATTCTCAACTGCTTCAAGTGAACAGAGCTGGTCACAGCCTGGGCAAAACACCAGGTTCATTTTAGCTCTTCAAAGAGCCACCCAAGATCTCTTGAACTTTGGTTGTCTCCCATCTTCAATCCTTGCCTAGGTTAGTCTAAATCTTACTATCAAAAGAAAAGAATAGGATCAAAGGATATAATCTTCAGTCCAGAACATCTCCAGTCCCATCACATGGGATAACAGGATGAACAGCCCATTCCAAGGGTTAGTGTACCTCAGAGGAGGTAAAGCAGATATTCCCCAGTTGCAGAATGGCAGCCAGGACAGCCCAGGTGGAGGTCAGCTGATCACTGGAGAGGCTGATTCCATCCAGAGCTTGCACCAAGACCAGAAAATCTCGACTGTCCTCCTTTCCCAAGATGTTACAGGCTCTCCCCTAATACAATAGGGACAGATAATCAAGGTCAGCCCTTTTTGTCCCAGGCTGGAGCTGAGCTACCAGCAGCAATTTCAAAGTAGTTCAGTGTTTTAAGAACTGGAGGAATCCAACGTAAAAAGACCAAGGACACCACTAGGGGGAGCTCAACATTCATGACAGACACGTCTCTTTTACCTGGATTTAAGAGTAAGACCTCTCTTGCCCACACATGGTAGACTTTTATTATGGTTCCAGTATTGGCACTCCAGATACCTCTTGCTCACTGCTGGAGTGCTGTTTGAAATGGTGCCAGAATCTACTTCCAAGTAAATCATGTCAGAGTTGCTGCCCAAAATTGTACCAGAACCCAAAGAATCAAAGCAAAGGGGTTTCTGTGCACCTAGAGATCCATCCTGGGTTATAGCCTCACTCACCTCTGCCACAGTGCTCACTGCAACACAGGAATGGCACTGATTTCTTCTTGTGCTTTTCTCTACAAGACACTCCTAACAACTGCCTATGACCCTAAAGTTCATGGAAATTCTGGGTCAAGCAAATCTATAGAACCTGTTTGTACACAGTATTTTGACAAAAGTTTCTAGCTGATTGCCAGCTTGATGACAAGAATGAGGGCCAGGCTTGGGCTGCTTCTTGCCAAAATTAAGATCCAGGAGAGATTTTTTTCAGCTGCTACTAACTTCTTTATTCATGATCTGACCTTTTTCCCTTTTCTAGTCTGCAGTAAGCTGAGCCACTCCTGTCAGCTACCACCCTGAAGAGTTTCATTTACTATAGAGATCCTTTGCCAAGTAAGAAAATCACACCATTAAGGGAAGGGCCTGTAATTGCCCTCCATCCTTGAGTCATTAATGGTACTTGTCCATTCTTGCCTGAAGGAAAGATGATAGCAGTCAAGGATTTCTCACATGACCACAGCTCCTGGAAAGAGTTTGCCCACGTGGGAAATCTGATCCATCCAGCTGCAATGGTAATGGCATCTTGCTATTGATGGAAACTCCTTGAGTTTGGAAAACATTATGAAACCAAAGAAACTGTGCTCTAAGCTGACTGCTCAACATAAGTCTGGCAAACAGTGCTCCAGTTTAAATTGATTGTTACCAGAAATACATGTCTGTGATTTAAATACCCACCCATTGCCTTAATCGGTGAAGCGTTTTGCTGAAGGTAGAAAGAAATATCTCCTGCTCTTTTCAGTCCCACAATAAATTGCAAATGCAGGGAAATACAAGAAGAGTTTCTTCACCACAAGGTGGAGCCCTGGGCCTACACAACGACCACTTTTTGAAACTTTTTTAGAGAGCAGAAGGGGCATGAAAGGCAAGAAAAAGATCTCCTGAGAGACAAAGCTAGAAGATAGTCTTTCTTAGGTCAGGTGTGAGAAGGAGCAGAGCAGACTTTAACATAGTCCTGTGAGGGACACCTGAGGAGGGAAGCAAAGTTATCAGGTGATGTCCTAGCTATTTCATGCTTTCACACTGCAGAGCATCCTCACTTCACTCACCTGATTCAGGTAGAAGTATGACTCTGCCTCTTGCAAGTACAACTCCTCTTTCTGCTTCACAGGCAGCCCAGCCAGTAACTCATAAAACACATGGTAGTTCCTCTCACCATGGGCCTGACAGGAGACAGAGTTCATGGAGATGACTCATATCCAGTTCCCAAATCCTACAGAATACATAGTGCCACAAACCAAACACTCAAAGAGCAGGACACTGGAACTCTGAGGTCATCAGGAAGAGGCCAGAAGCCACCTAAGAACTATTTCATTTGAAAAGTTACCACTGACACCTTAAGAGCATTCCACTTGAGAGCAGTCCCTTTCACATGGCCCCAATATGTGACATTTTCCATGCTCCAAACATGATGAAAAAGTAGTTGAGGAAAGATTTAAGTTCAAATAATCCCTAATAAGTGGATTAATTCAACCTGTTTGAGACAGAGCAACCTCCTATTTTATTAAAATAAGTGATCACCTTGTGCTACACATATTTCTTGCTAATAGAAGAAATTGGAGGCAATTCTCACACTTATTCCCACACTGTTATTTAACAATAAATTTAATACTACATATGAATAAGGGAGAGAAGGATCCCTCTAGGAGAGAGGGGCTCATTGTTCCTCACCTGAAATACCACACGAGATTTCTCCAGCAGGTACTGGGACACAGATATTCCCACCACGATGCCACTGAGCACAAGACAACAACAGATCCTGTCAGAAGCTAGTGACAGTTTTCATGAAGATCATTTTCTCTGAAGGTTGAGCAGAGGGAGTTGTTGCTGGGAGGGTATGAGCTGACAAACTTGGTCTACATTTTAAAAGTTCCCAGCACTTGTGTTTTGTGTCAGACTATTACAGAGAAAGCAGCTATGAAAAATACAGATTCAAGTTTGGATTCTTAACAGCTTCCTTAGTATAAAGGAGCTTGGACCTGAGTCATCCTGAAAACAGTTCAGGGAACATGCCATGCCCCTTCCCTTCAGCTATATCTCATTGCTGCTGTGTTATCACTCCCCCATCTGACCTTACCCACACATTTCATATGTCAGGTTGATAACCTGTGGGGACAGGGAGCATCTTTTTAGTTTGTAGTTTAATTGTATCTTGCACAAAGTGATCCTGAACCAAAACCAGGATGTCCAAGTACTACAGCAATGATGGGCCATGCAGCCAGCAGCCTGGAATTAAGCTGCATGCAAGAATCTATAGGTTTTTAAAAAGCCTGTCATGTGTCCCATGTAGATAAAGCAGGTATGTAATGAAGGGCACCTGAATATGTACAGTTGATTTGAGAAGAGTCAATACAGCTTCCTGCCCCAAAAGCCTTCTGGAGCCATTTGAAGGAGATTACAAATTTGCAGGTAAGAATAACCTAAGAGATACAGTCTACATGAATTTCCAAAAGGTCTTGACAAAGTTGTGGGGCTTTCAGGGAAGCCAAGCAACCATGGCATACATGGGTACGAGTAAATAGATAATCCTCTTAACAGTGGCAGGCAACCACTGGAGTTCCACAGAGTGTCTGTGCTCTGACCTGTGAGTGTAACTCAAGTTTTGATAACCGACCTAAAAGAGAAGCTGAACAGCAATGTGACAAAGCTTTCTGGCTGTATCAAATTCTTCAGTGCAGTGAGGAAGAAGGCCAACTGTGAATAAGAGCAGACAGCTCTTGTAATGCTGAATGTGCAAGAAGAAAATGGAAAACCACACAAGTTTCAGAAAAACTCCTGAGCTGCTGCAAATGGTTAAGACCCACCAGAGTGTTAGAGAAAAGCATTATATGTATTTGGCCTGTTCTTACTACTGCCTCAGTGAATGCTTATGGCCACTGTTGGAGACACAACATTGTATTAGATGGCTTCTTGCTGTAAGGAGTGGCCCTTGCCAGGAATTGCTCCTTGCAGTAGCTTGTTCCAGCCATTCTTACGTTCTTATCTCCTGTCCTGAGAGGTGAAAACCTGATCTTTTGTGGAGGAAATCTAAAAGCAAAGCAGGAGTGTAAATTCACCCTCTTCCCATCCTCCTCCACAGGGGAGAGAGGGCTTTCACATGAGCTCTAAGCACTGCTAGACCTTTTCTCACCCAAGCACCCCTTGACAGCTGGGAAGGACAGCATCCCAAGATGCTCCTTTAACTCACTGTTGCAGGTGGACATTCAGAAGCTTTCCAAAACGGCTTGAATTGTCATTGAGGATGGTTTTGGCATTCCCAAAGCTCTCCAGGATGGGTAGGACATTGCAGGGCTTAAAGAAGAGAGGGGGAGTACCCTTCAGTAGCAATCACAGACTTTTAAACCCAAAAGGGACTTAAGTGTTAGTTTGAAAATCCAAGAAAAATGCAACTTCACTGAAATAATTTATTCCTGGCTAGACAGTGTCTTTTCCAGTTTATCTTTGTATAATTTCTAACCACTGGTAAAGAGCTCTGTGAGCTCTTTACCTTCACTTGCTATGACCTTTCACTTTACTTCTGCTCTGTTCAGATTCACCTCCCAGACACTGCTGTAAAGCCTCTAAAGCAGGTATCATATCTCTGTTCAAACAGACACAGCAGCCTGTACAGTACCAGGGCTCCCAGATACTAAAATACAGAACATCAGCTGTCTTCATGGTTTTGTAGGAGATTCACCTGAATCACAAACCATCCAAAGTCCAGCTCAGTTAAACAGGAACAAAGAAATAATGCAAACAGTATGGCCTCTTTGCCCCGTCTTTGGCTTCTGCTCCTTGCCTAAACAGCATAAAGCCAATCTCAGTTTCCTCTTACCTGTTTGATCCTGTGGCTGTCTGGTCTCTGGTACAGCATGGTCAGGTACTGCACAATTGCTTTGGCAGCTTCTGTTTTACCTGATCCACTGTGTCCACTGGAGGAACAAGAGGTAAAGGAGTTTGGCATCAAAACAGAATTACCTAACTTAGACATATAAGAGGAGTTGTTACAGTAAAACAATGGAGTTGTACAGATTTGAAACAAATCAAGATCTATTACATATTGTTTGAAACACTGGGACAACTTAACAAAATAGGCCCAAATAATTTCACTGTGGAATGCCAAACACCTCTTTCACTTCTCCAAACTAATGTGAAGATAAATTCAAACTCTGTTGGCACACAGGAAAATAAAAATCCATTTTATTCCTGTTGTCTACTGACAGCCTTCACGCAAGAGCCAGAATGATAAACATATGGGCAATGATATCCAAAGATGAAAGTCTTATGTAAAAAATTAACAAGCCTTCAAAACAGTACCTTGATTTCCTACCTGATGATAATACACTGCTCTCGCTCTGATGACTGAGATAGAGTGTAGGACATTTCTGCGATGGCAAAGATGTGTCTAGATGTATGGAAAGAATATCCCAGTTAAGTGACCTCACATTTCTACACCACAAATACACCAACAAAAGGTTACTCCTCAGTGATTGACATTAGAGATGTCAGTATCTTGTTCTGAGAAAAGTGAGGAACCAAGGAATTCAGAGCTTTGTTCTTTGTTGCCAACAGGTTCATGCCGCTGTTACAAGGTATTGCAAAGTTCAGATTTCTCTAGGACCTCTTCAGCCTAAACCTGAGCAATGCTGAGTGCCATGGTTTTTAATATAAGGGACAGCAGCAATATTACCTGCTCTAGGGGAACCAGCCTACATTGCTAGCTCTGGTAGGGCTGCACATACTGCCAGAACTCTTTAGGTACAGTCCCAGCAGGTACTGAATTCAAGATCTTCAAACAATACCTGAAGAAACCTGACCTAAAGAGTTCAGCTGTGTAGCATTACATGTCCAAACAACTACAACTTTGCCAAATGGACTTTTCATTTCCTGTGGCATTCATACTGCTCTATCAGACAGCAGGAGGAAAAAAACCCAGCACTTTCTGAAGCACAGGTTGAAGATTGTTTAAGGAGTTATCTGAGAAAGAGAAACATACGGGGCATTTTCTGAGAGAGTCCCTTGGTGGTACTGGGTAGCCACATCTTCAGAGTAGATACTGAGGTCTTTGAAAGGATTCACAGAAACCAAAATTTGCCCAATGTAAGTCTAGGAGAAAAATAAGAAAGGGAAAAAAAATATGTGATAGATTCTTAGGTTTTTTTCTGAATGAGAAATGCAACTGAACACATACTGATACAGATTAAAAAGACCTTTAAAGGAATATTGTCTACTCTGGCTAGATTGCCAGGTTATTCAGTGTATAACACAGTTTTTCAGCGGTCATTTTCAAAGCTCTGTCATTAATATTTTGGGATAAGTGGGCACTCACTGGTCCATGATTATCTTTACTAGTCACTGTCTGTTCTCCAAGCTTGACATGAAATTATAGGTGCAGGTTTGAACAGCTGAGCCAGTAAATGAAAATAAAACCCTTAGCCATCCAGAACTAGCTCTTGACTACAACACTGTGGAATTCTTGCAGAAACTCTGAATTTTCTTCTAGATATCCACAATTTTTACTCAGAATGGCTTTGCTAAAACAGAAGAATACCACAAGGAACAGATGAAGCTAAAACTGAACCCAGGTTGGCAACAAATACCAAAATTAAAGAGAAACTCTGGGACTTCCAGCTTTTAACACAAATGCTACCTGTTTTCTGAGCAAAAGCAGTATGAGTATCCTTATCACTGTTCCCAGAAACGAGTGAGCTCTTCAGCTACTTGGTGCATTATTACAACTTGATGCAATGACAGAAATTATTTTCTCCTAAAGGTTGCTGTTCAGAATTAAAAGCACTGCAAAAAAACCCAAAAAAACCAAACCCCGTACATAAATACGATTGCGATGGAACCTCTTCTTCAGACACAGCAGAACTGAGCTCTCACAGACTTCCCTACAAACAGAGGAAAGGACTTGTCAGTCAGATGCTTCACTTACATGAGTTAACATTGACCTTTCTGCCCTCCCAAGGGTTTTGTAGAAGGCTCAGATCTGAAACTATTCACTGTCCTCACATGGTTCCAGCACATATAAGATTAAACTCATTAGAAAATAGAGCAGCCAAAGCTCAGAACACCCACCCTGTCCATCTCTGTGTGATCACACAGCACAACATCCTGTGGTTTATCTCAACAGGGTGGCAAGGGAAGAGGGTGCACGACATGTGTGAGGAGGAGCAGTGTTAGGCATTTCTTTTCAGCAGCAGTGAACACATGATTTAAAAGCTGTTAAAGATGTAGGGCCTGAGTTTGCCATAGATGAAGGGAACGGGAGTCACTAAAGCCACAGATGCCATTGCCAGTAGGCAAACAACATAGAAATGTGCCTCTTATCCTTCAAGTCTTTCTGGTCTCCCACCCACTTCATGCAACAAGAACAGTGTGTCACATTGCCAGTTCTGTCCCTCTACAACACCACAAAAGTCACATCAGCCTCTAAACTTTGTTTCCCTTACCCATCAAGTATACTTCTTAGAACCCATTTCAGGACTGAGAAACATTTAACGGGAGAGGTAGAGCCCCCTGGATGCATCTGTAAAAGTCTGATAACTAGGATGGGCACTCCCTCTGGTGTGGGACCACAGAAATTCAATGGGCACTCTCTTGTTTAGGCTCATGACTTAAATAGTGCAGTTCAGTCTCTTAGCTTTACCGTGGAGCACCAGTTACTCAGCTGTGAGTATTAATTCTGTTTTCTCACATGGTAGCCAGGGATCTATAATGTGCTTTCTGTAGCTTTGAAGGATAACAATCAAGCTCCTGTGACCTTGACTTAGCTGCAGAATACCACTGACAACACATACTCGAGTCTGGCTAGATCTTCAATCTCCTCTACTTCTACAGAGTGGTCTTCACACATGTACACCTGAAATGCATAGATATGTTACTGAAAATCAGGAGAATTTCAGCTTCATTCCAATATGGGAGACAACACCTGTACCTGTTTCCACATGAATTCCATCTCCAACCTATTGTCAGTGATGTCTTCTGCCTCCCACTGATCCTTGCAGACCTTCATCACATGTCTGTTGGCCAGATGTGGGTCCTTGTAGATGGCCCATTTGCTTAGATTCTCAATGGTCAGTCGTGGCAGCAGCAATTCAGAGTTCAGCCATGTAGCAGGATCACATCCCTGAGCCTGCTGCTGAGACCAGTGAACACAAGGTGTGACTATGGACCCTTCAGTCTGGAGAACACCTGAACCCTTTTTGACATCTACCTCTCTGGAATAATGTGATGAAGGTATTGGATCCTCTTCTTGATGTGGAAGGAAGCCCTGTTCACTGTTTCTATGAGGACTTTGATTCATCAAAGACCTGGGAAGGTCACATTTGAATCTGCAGCCCAGTTGCACAGGCATCACAGATTTTCTGTCTGACAGAGATTTCAGTTTCTCTAGGGAATAACCATTCCCAGAGTGCCTGGATAAGGAGCTCTTTGTCTTAACCATGCTGTGGACTCTGGGGAATACTACAGCAAACCTGGCATCAGTAGCATTATTGTTCTCCTCATCCAAACTAAGTAAGTATGGAAAGGAACTGGTTCCATCAAGAGGGGAATCACCAGAAGGCAAATCAATGTGTGCCACTTCCTCTGGCATTTTAGGACCACCATTCTCCTCCACTAATGGAGAAGAAGATTCTTTGTCACCCAATTCATCCCTCCCCAGCTGCCTGGCTGCACTAGGGAAAGCTTTGCCAGACCGAGCAATCCACCCAGCAGTGCTTACAATCTGGACTGCTACTCTACTTCTGAATCCAAAAGCTTTGCTGCTCCTCTTCCTAAATTTCTTCAAGATCCATCTGGAAATACCAATGGCATGTGCCACACTCAGAAGACGAGATTTGAGGCTTGCTTTCTTGGCAGGCTTTTGGCCAAGCCAGCTGGTGACTTTTCTGAAAGTAGAATGGGTGTGCAAGTACTTGGATCCTTTCCCATCATGCACATTTTCTTTTTCTGAAGGTGCCTCTGCAACTGCTTCTGCTTTCTCTTTTTTTCCCTCTAAAGTCTGCTCTGAACTCAGTTTAACTCCTCCAATAATTTTTCCAACTTTCTTTTTCTTGCCAAGGAGCTGTTTATCAGATGATTTTTTGGTAACAGTGGAGCATCTTGAAATATTTGAAGGATTAAATCTTTCCTCTCTCAAACTCTGACCTATGTTGGGTTCTTTCTGTGTTTTGAGTGTTTCTAAAGTTGTGGGTTTTGAACAGAGGCTTTCAGCATTTTTCAGGTCAGAGCTGGTTTCCAAAGCCATCTGGACAGGATTTGGTTTACTGTTTGTTAATAGTTTGGTCTCAGCATTTTTAGGTTTGTTTTGCAGATTGAGAAGGATTTGGGATTGAGAAGAGCATTTCTTTATAAGCATCTCTGCTAACTCCTGCTTGCTGCATTCTGATGAATTGTCCCTCTCTATACGTCCCACCACTTTACCTTTTTCTGCAATCTCACATCTCCCAGATTTCCCTTTCAATGTCATCTGCTGCAAAGGGTGATCTTCCATTGCACTGCCTTCATTGGTCACCTCCACCTGTTCAGTTCCTTGAACTACTTTGCTGAGGCGAACATGGAGTTTTGCTTTCACAGCACCAGGCAATGTTTGTTTTGTTGTATTCTCTTTTCCTTTGTCAATGCTCTCTTCAGAGCTTTTCTCCCCATTGCTGTCAGAATTATCATGCCCGTCTTCTGCCATATCTTGAATTTTGTCATTTTCTAATATATTTTCCTTGTCTACTTCATTATTGCTATTTTCTCTGTCCTTAAGGCTTTGAAGTTGGGATCCTGAAATGCTTAAATCATCATCTTCCCCACTGCTCTCAGCTAGAATAGATTTTGGTTGTCTTGGCATGACATCTTGCTGCTTCATTTTCTCCTCTGCCTTCAATCCTGCAAAGTCAGTGCCTTCATCCTCAGGCTCATTCCTCCCATCTGTGGTCTCCTGCTCCCTTTCAGTTTCAAGAAATGCTTCACCACTTTCATCTGGCAGTTCACTATAGCCTTTTCCTTTAGCCACAGGAGGATCTTCAAGCATGGCTTCTTTCTCAGTGATGCTGTCTTCCTCTGAAAAACTACTGTTCTCTTCACTGCTTGAGGTGCTATCAACTACAGCCTCTTTTGTAGCTTTTATATGGGTCCAATGGCCTTTCTTGATGGAGTCAGAGCAGGAGTTTTCTGAGGCTTCCTGAGTATTTTCTTCTGCACTTTCGGTAACAACGATCCTGGTATGTTCTCCAACTTGCTTTTTACAAGTTTTCTCTTCTTTTCCCTGTGCCACATTGGATAGGGGTTGAGAATCTGACTTCTCAGAAGCTTCCTCAAAGCCATGATTCTGACTGTGCTTTTCTCTAGGCCTGGCACTGTGTGCCTTCTGTGGCGAGTCATGTTTCTGAGAAGAGCCTTCAATGTTTTGAACTGCAATTGACTTTACAGACTTTGACTTGGTGGCTTTTTTGCTAACAGTGGGAAGTTTTCCACACTTTTTAAAACTGTGTTTTTTTCTGCTCGTGGTAGCTTTTTCCTCCTTATCATTACTGTCCTCACTTTCTTGTCCTGATGCAACTCCCTGTTGTTTGCAGGCCTTTCCTTTTTTCCCCTCCAACTTGGACACTAATTGTTCAGCATGTTTTCTCCCCAAAACAGATTCTTTTTTGTCATTTCTCTTGTTGGGTCTTTTTCCCTGTAATACCTTTTTGTGGCCATTTTCTTTGCTCTCCTGAAGTCTCACCAGCCTCCGGCTTTTTAACGGTTCTTCTTCAAGGGTGTAATCTTGTTCAGGCAAAGACTCTTTGCCCTTCAGCTGGCCTGTACTCTTACCGTCCTGACAGCTCCCACAGTGGATCTCTGAGTCTCCTGGAGAGCTTGCCTTTCTCTCACAACTCAGTGCTTTCTGTTTTCCAACCTTTCTGTGCCGAGTCTTTGGCTGGGAAGGAGGCATTTCTCCAGTGTTCAGGATTATGTGAGGAGTTAGTGCACCTAGGAAAGGAGACACTGTGCTTTTTGTTGTGAAATAAGCTACAAAGAGAGGTCAAATCCTCATAAGCAATAAATTACCCTGTTTCTCTAGAGTAACACAGACATTTGCAGAACCATACCTGTGCAGCTGAGGAGTGCCAAACACCAAATTGACTGTCCTGGTTCCAGGTTAATCTTGGTTTTATTAAGTCATGAATCACCATTATTTTCTTCTTTCCTTAGGACTCTTGCCATGGGCCAGTCACAGACAGGCAACTGAATGAATATCCATGATTTTCCACAGTTGACAGAGGTTTGGCTGCACTGTAGTTTAAAAATGATTGGTAATTTTATTTCATTTTTTGGTTCTCCAATAAACCTTCTTTATGCTGAAGAATAGAGGAACTCATCTAACGATCTGCATCAAATGAACAGACAGTAAATAGTTAATTTCCTAGGTAAACAGAGTCACAGTTGGACCTATACAAACAACACTGGCTTGCAGATTGAAAATACACAATACTGAATAGATGCTGTGTTGCTGAGTAGGACTGAAAGGATCACAATTGATTGTTAAATTGTAGGAAATAAGACCAAACACAACAAACCATACAAGCTTGAACTGATACTGCAATACTAGAATCTGTTTGAGCTGAGCTGACACATAATTAGGAGAAAGGATACAAAAATAAACCCTGTTTTTTGTGTTTATTATTCTTCCCTCTTACTTGAGCACTTGTCTCTTACAAGCAAGTAAATACTTGGTAAATTTAAATATAACTTGTAACTACAGTTAATAGTATCTGATTTTCCAGAAGATAACGTTTTCCATTTTCTGCAGCACAAGAGGAGGACATTAATTAATAAATCATACTCAAAATTTGACCTGTCATGAAAACAGTTTTGCTCAAATAGCAACACATGTGAGGAAACCAGCTCTCATATAAAATAACATCTGTCCCTGAACAGATTTCCTGAAATCTTAACAGAGAGAAGGCAAAATAAATTAATTAATTAATGGGGCCTGGGGAAAAGAGAGAGGAAATAAAGTGGGAGAAGAAGAAGAATAATAGAGTGGACAACAACAATAAGAATCCAATCAGATAAACAATCTCTGCAGCAAAAAGCAACTGAAACTAGGTTAACTTTGTAGCAGAAGTCTACATTTCAGAATTGCTTTGGAAGACATTAAACATTGACAGAAGAATGTTTTTATTATTTTTTTATGATAGTTTATGTTACTTGCCCCCATCAAAAGGATTTTTAAATCGTTGTAACTGATTCTACATCAGGATTTTTGTTGATTCATAACTGTACAGCAAAAACACACTGCACAGAGCCTGGCAAGACTTTGTATGCCAAAGAAAACTCTTAATGCAGACCCAGCACGTGTCTGTGAATTTGCCCGAGTCCATCTTTTTTTGTTGTTTTTATTAGCATGATGTAACTGGTTTTGAATGGTGTGTTCCATAAGCAAGAACTCAATGCCTTTCAGGATCTGGCTAAACTGAGTAAGAACTCTAAAGAAAATACTACTCCACTGTGTAACATCATCTCTGTGCAACTCTTCTGAGTGCTATTAGCTGTCAGTGTAGGAAATGCTCTGCATGGTATTAACCCGCATTGCTTATCCCTCCAGCTTTTCTCTAATCATAGGCATGAAATAAAGGATGTAAAAGTGCCCAAAAGATTAGTCCTGACCTTTCAGCCTGTTGGAAAATATCCCTTCTAACCTTTCAAGTTAGAAAAATCTTTTATGAGTCAACCCCTTGCTGCTTCAGACAGACCAAAATACCACTTGGGCTCCAGACTCCACTTGTACCCTTTTGTCTGGATGAAGTGCTAATGGCAGAGCCTGGTTTTGATTCCCCTGTCAGTAAACACTTCAAGGCGAAGGTCCAAACCAGAAAACAGGAAGGGTATAACTAAAAGGAAATGATGGACCAGAAAAAGGAAAACTTGGAGGTGAATGGAAGAGGAGAATGGGACTAAGGAAAAAAAAAAAAACTGATAGCAAGGAAACCCAGAAGTCTGCAACGTCTTTCCAAAGAAATAAAAAAGTTAAAAGATAGAGGGATTAGTAACTACCTTACAGATTGTATTAGCCAGTGATGTGTTAGGAACAAACCAGCACACAGGGAAATTCCATTATGTATTTTGTCATTTTGTCTTCTCATCTCCTCTGTTCCAACTCTTCCCTCCTTTTGCTCTTTTTTAATCTGTTTTGTTGTTTTTCAGTCAGGACTCTCTACAGGCAGAAACTTCCATTTACTGTAGCCTTACAGGAGGTAACAGACAACCTGTCAGTCAAGATTTTGTTATTAATTCTGTCATCTTAACTCCACAAATTGTTAACTTATTTATTTAAAGGCTGAAATACAGGGTCTGGAAGCTTTCAGTCAGGTGTTGGAATATTACAGGATGCTGGCAACATATTTACCTGTCTCACAGCACTAAACCCTGCATTTCAGTGATAACATTTGCCATGGACAAGCTCTGGCAGCTCTGACAGCCCCGTGCGATGGTAATGGGGTCAGGGAGGGAATTCTTGAGAAATGGGCTTGAGCTGGGAGGATTAACTATGCTGTATAAGACAAATGTTTTCTTCCCCATAATGAAAAGTAAATCCTTCCTGGTTATTGTGCACGTGCTACAAGCCAAAAAGAGTTCTGGACAAGGTTTGTTGAAACTTGCTT
Source organism: Ceyx melanurus (assembly GCA_024611195.1). NCBI lineage: Eukaryota > Metazoa > Chordata > Aves > Coraciiformes > Alcedinidae > Ceyx > Ceyx melanurus. The sequence continues at coordinate 82,929 of JANHGL010025725.1, forward strand.
CCATCCACAGGGGGCTGTCCTTGCCTAGAATAAGTGAATGGGGGAAGGGTACATAGTCAAGATTGCAATTTTATCATAAAGTTTTTAATCTTTGCAGCTACTATAAAGAGTCTGACAAGGAATGAGATTTTCACTTTTAGTACCTTAAGAAGGCAGTGCACTGTGCTGCATAGAAATCCATCCACAATAAAGAATGTCTGATGACTTGCTTGCATACTAAAACTTGTTCAAACAACCTTGAAAGTTACTTTTGCTTTCTCTCTTAAAAAAAAACAAAAAAAAAAACAAACCCCAGCAACAACCAAACAAAAAACCAAAACCAAATGAACCAAATCAAACCCCAAACCAACCAACCACACACATAAAAAAAAAACCAAACCAAACAAACAAAAAAAACCTTTCCAGTGCTCTGGGAACAACCTGGTAAAGAACAGCTCAGGGAATCAAAGTTCTCCTCATCTCAATCACCCCAAGAAGGGCAGAAAAATCCCATTTCAGCTTTACAAGTGTCTGGGAGGGCTGGTGCTCTAAAAAAAGCACACCAGGCATATGTAAAGCATATGTTTTAATTGCAAATGTGTTGGGGTTTTTTTTGCATACTACATATTTTGTACTCTTTTGCATGACAGAACAACCTTCTGATAAAACACTGATAAAACCTTTTCTCCCATTACAACTCACACTGGGCAAAAAAACTTTTGCATTGAAAGCACTGTTAAGAACAGTTAAGGGCTCCCCAACAATCCATGTTTTTGTGTTCCCTCTAAACTTGTTTTTTTTTGCTCTGGTCTAGAGCTGCCACTATTCAAAATTCCTTGGACACGTATGTTGCATAGTACAGAGTTCATCTCTTAACATCAAATCCTCTTCTCTTACCCTGCTCTTTAAACACTACTCTCTACAATACATAGGTGTTCAGCATCTTATTTCAGCACCTGCTTCCTGCTTGGTAGAACAGTAACAGTGGCCTAGATCTCAAAACCCAGCAAGAGTTTTGCTACTGAGATTAATGGCAAATGAATTAGACTCCAAATCCTCAGTACAGAATAGTTGTTAATGTTTTATCCTCCTGAGGGCTTAAAGTTGATATTACTTCTCTACAATGCCAAATGCAGTAGGATAAAAAAAAATAATAATTGAAAGTCTGCTTTTATGTGTCATTGGCAGGATATTTCTGTATATGAAAAGACAAAGACTTCTGCAAAACAACAGTGCTGCAGCACTTGGACAAGGAGGTAGATTAGGAACATTGCCCACATTTGTAGGGAGCTTAGGCACAGAACTTTGATTAGACTCACTGTAAAGATAGGACCCCAGACTCTGAATTTGGGTTAGACTGTGAAAACCTAGAGTTCACAATTCTTCTGAGACAGAGCTTTAGAGCAGATTGATTTGGAACAGCACTGTTATTACTGGGAATGGTAAGATGAATCACTGCTTATATAAACAATTCCTCTGACATCAGACCTGCTTTGATTAACTACTCTGGACCATCTGCCTCCTGGACACACTGCAGCAGGTGAAAGATCCTCCTCAGCAGTTTTTCAGCTCTCCTCACTATAGCAATTTAATCTAAAACACCACAGAAAAAAAAGAAAAAAAATACTTCATAAAATAAAAATTTCTTCCTTTTTAGAAGAAATAAGCACACTTAAAATTAGAGAACATACATACATACATATGCTGTCCATCTCAATCCAGTGAGTTTCCCAGCACTGTGTCACAGCTCACAATCACAAACTCAGTAATACATTTGTTCTCCTGTACCTTGTTTTCATGCAGCCTGAAGTCTGTCCCAGAGTCCTTGCAAGCCTGCCCAGCTATGGAGTTTAACATGGATTCTGGTTGGGCTGTGCCCAAATAGCAAATGATTAAAGGCATGTGGAAGGAAAGTCGCATCAATAATTCAAGCTTTCTCATGGTACCTTTGAACTTTTCAACCAGCACTATCACCAGCTGGCTGGCAGAGTTTGGATAATAGAAAAGGTGGGATTTCACTGAGACAAGACAGGCTCAGACATGGTATGACTATGTATGTTTCCAAAGACTGAAAAGGTGAGATCATTTCCAATACCAAAACACAGCTGCTATAATCCAAGAGACTACCAGGCAAGTCACAGGAAACACTATCAAATAATAGCCTTGGCTAGTGAAAGGGATTAAATTATAGACCTCTTTCTTCTTCATCCCAGGAGTTTTATTTCAGGGAGCCAAGCAAGGATAGCTGCTCATCCCCTGCTCTCTTCTTTCCAATACCAAGCTCCCTGTTGAAAACAGAAAAGTACTTTCCAGCTCAGCACTAAAAAGACAGCAAAAGTGACACCATATTTGTACTCATTATGCCTAAAACTCAGTCCAGTTGAATTTCCAAGTACAGCCATGCTCTGCTTTAAAGAAAGTTTGTGCAGACTGGTCGAGATTACTTGCAGCAGGTGATGTCGTCCATGCCACGTTGCTGTCAAATTTAGTGATGGTTTTCCCCTTCCTAGGTTTTCCTCAGGAAAGCAGCTGACAAACACTAATGCACACTCCTGCTCTGTCCAGTCTCCCTGTGCACTCACCAGGCTGCAAAGTAACAGCATAAGGAGTACAGGATTTAATACCTCTGAGGAGGAGCCTGGTTCTTTAAGGCAGTCTTCTACCCCCTACTCCTTCACAAAAGGGCCTTGCAGAGGATCTGGAGTTTAACAAGATAAACTCAGGTGGGGCTGGCAACCAGAACAAGTGTTCCTAACAAAATGTGATGAGTGTTAAGATAAGAAAGGAGATGCTTAGCAGCGTGAGTTTAGGTGGGGCCTGGTTTCCTACCTCCTTCCAAGAACTCACTGGCTGTTTTGTACTGTACTTTGAGGGTTTCTCCACTAAGAAGCAAAGATAAAAACTGGTCACTGAGCTGGAGAATTTTAATAGCACACTTTATCTAAACCTTCTATCACTGTATGGTCCTCTCCTTTTAGCTCATAAAAGGTGATGGAGCAACATATTAGTTACCTATTTCATCACATTCTATTATTAATTAATTCTTTATTCCTCTCTGCAGAGATCTCTTTTATAAAGCCCAGGATGTGTGATGCCATCCAGCTCATTAACTCCTTATCCAATCTTGCAAAAAGCCTTAAGGCTCTTAGCACTCCATTTCTAATGTGCGCATAATGGGGAGAAGCTGCTTCTCTGAGAAATCCAACTCTTCCCAGTTCCTGAGGAGGAAGTGGCTCTAACAAACAGTATGCTGTCATTACTTCGAACCTCTTCAAGGCTCTGTATGCCCCAGGCAGAACTGGGGCAGTTTCAGGAGATGGCCAAGATGAAGGTACTGATCATATGTGCTTTCTTATCAGCATAGTATCTGCTTTGAGCTGCACTGACCTGAGAAAGGCTAAACTGATGTTGTGCAAATATTCCTTTTCCACGTAGGTCTCATGCCCATCTGCCTCAGCATCTCTAACTGGAATTCTCTGCACAGACCCAACACTACATCTGTTTGGCTTTTAAAGCACTCCCAGAAGATGGTGGCAGTTTGTTCATGTTTTTGAGGATGGGGGAAGTAAACACTGAGGTCAATGAAACATTTCCAGATTTTAGCTACAGCTGCCTGATCACACAACAGTGGAGTCTGTGGCCCAAGACTCGAGTTCAATGCCCACTTCAGCCCCATATAGTTTTTGCCTGAAATACTGCTTCAGTATCAAAATAGCTTCACTTCAGACAAGAGTAAGAATGCTGACTCAACTTGCTCTCATGCACAGCACCCCCAACTTCTGGTATGTGCAATGACAATATAAGTCATCTTTTGAAGTAAAATCTCATTTGTACTTTCTCAGTTTCACTGTTGTTCTCTGCCCAGTTCTGCCTGCACGCAGAGGTGTGGGAAGGAAAAGCTGGGTGCAGTAAAGAGCTGAGAGTTACACTCTCTTTGCTGGCTATGTGTTATCCAGGGATACCAATGTCAAGAGGAATTTCCAACTGGCCAGCTTCTCTGCTTTAAAATCCCATTTACCTTGAAGAAGCTGCTTTGAATGGGGAATCCAGCAACAGATGGAAGGAACAGAAAATACATACCCTAAAAAGCACAAGTCTTCACAGTATCTAAAAGATTCCTTCATTTAAACAAAATACCAGGTCCTTTCAGCTAGGATTCCGACATTATTATTTTAAAATGTTATTAGTGTGATAATGCATCAGACCCATGTTTTCATTGAAAATTATTTCATCATCTACATAAAAGCAGTGAAACTATTGCAGAAAAGAAAAAGGAGATAACTAAAAAAAAAGAGGCTAAAGCACGTAAATAAAAGAGGAGAAACTGTCTGTGATTGATCAGGGAAATAGTATTTTCAATAAATTCCCAACTACCTTGTTTGTTTGGTAGTAGTTCTGGTAAAGGGGCTGGTCAATACCATTCCTAAATATTTTTAAGATAAAACTTGATAAATGTATAAATAGGCTCTCCTCTTGGTTTTATTCTATAGCAAGGAGACCTGTCAAGCCAGACAGGACCCTGAAGCCTATAAGGCTCATTTAAAAATACCTTATTCTTCTTAGTGTTGTTTTGGTTGGCTCATTGTTCCCCCCTCTCCTAAGGTGTCATTGAATTAATATATAAAATATCTACTCTGTTCCTTCTGGAACACATGAATATTATCAGAAAACAGTCCTCCTGGAGCTTGTACTTCAGGCCATTGAAAAAAAATTCCTGCCTCTCACTGCTTCAAAGTGGTACAGTCTATGCTCTCTTCTTCCAGCTATATTAAGATGGAAGGCCTCCAAAGTCCTCTTCCCCAGCAATAACCTGAAGAAGCCAAATACAGTATTAATGACTGTAAAAAGAAACCAAACCAATTAAGTTACATAGGTTTGAAATCAGCCTTCTTGAATATTTCAGCAGCACTTTGTTGCCCAATTGCCTGCCATTCTATGAAGCTGGGTGATCCCATTACACCAGCAGCCAGCATGCCATGGAGCCTACCCAGAGGTCAGCCAAAACGAGACCAACACACTGTACAGATACTATTACACCCTCCTGGAGAGATGGACTCGATCTGGGTCCGAGCTGAATGACTCGGAACTGTGCTAAAACACAGCTCAGGCTTCCTCCTTCTAATCCCCGTTCCTGCATCTGTAGTTACTGTCTACAGAGAGGACACAAGATGAAAAGCCAGGTAATCCTGTACTAACTTGAATCTTGCTGGTTTGGTAACTGGAGCAAGTAAGAACAGTGAAAAATCTGCTAGAATATAACTAAAGAGTATTGTGACCTTTGGGATTCCATTATGTTTTCTTTTTCCTGGGCACACTGAGGTGAGTGGCTGGCCTCAAATAAGGAGAGGTTCTTGTTTCCCTTCTCCTTCTTCACATAGATTAGAACCATGGGTTTGATACAGAGTACATGTGAGTCACTGAAATCCCCTAGATTCAATAAATTTTCAAATCACTGATACACAGATGCAAACTGGGGCATTTTGAAAACACACACCCAACTTGTGCAGTAACTAAATCCAGAAGCATTTCCCTACAGCAAACAGCTTCTCAACTGGGTGGGCTACAACCCTGCTGTGTGGCTGCTCATGGGACCTCTTCTCCCATGAGAAATGCCTACTCTAAAGAAAGCATCATAACCCTGGAATTCTAAATCAAAGCATCGAAGTGGAAAGTTGGATTGTCCAGACTGAAATGACTGCACCTAGGTATTTGTAAATCCTCAACCTATGCTAATAAACTTGCAGAGATAAAGATAAAAGGACCCATGCAGTAGGGGTGAGGTTTCATCTTGCAGCTAAACTGACTTTATGACTGCCATCTGAAAGGGGCCACTCCTCCTTTCCAGTGTCCTCTATATTCCTCAGTTGTTTCCTTGGTTCAGAGGTGACGATCAGAACTGATGCAATTTGACCTTACAGGTAAGTTGAAGTAATTGTGACCTTCCTCTTAAATAAGCAGGTCCACTTGCCTGCAATTGCTCTTGCTAGCTCTTCCCTTACTCCGGATGATGAGGCCTTGCTTCAGTTGACTAAAGCAACATTTTAACAGTAGAAAGTAAAAATGAAAATCACAAATACAGGCTAGGTGAAGAAAGAAAAGAGGACAAAGTGACTTTAGGACAGCAGAGCAGATATTAGCAGTGGCACCACAGATGTGAAATTCCTCTAGGGCTCCTATGCTTTGGGAGGGAATGAGGAAGAAATTGCAGGAAGGTGAGAACGTGTAGAAAAAAAGTCTGGTTTTGAAACTTAGACAGATGATCTGCTCAAAACCAAGTTATTCTATGGTAGAACAATAGAAAAAATAATATAATGTTGGTCCACTCAAGATTTTTGTGCTTTATAGTGCAGAAGCATGGGCACTCTTACTATGCTTCACTACCAAAGACCTGGGATATACTGGGAACAGTATGCAGAGCCAAGCATTAGTATCATAGGAGATACACCCAAACGACTCTTTCTGAAAAAGAATGGCTCTAAAACATGTCATTTCTTTTTAAGGAATAGGAACATTTTATCTGATATAATATTAACAAGCCTGTCAGTATCTCATGTTATATTCCACAGCAGATACATAATCTCCCTACTTATCTGCAGATGGATGCCTATTCATTTTACAAGACCTCTCATATCTCGCTATGCACAGAAGACTCAGTAGATATCACTTCAGCAAGGTGTCTAGAATTTGAGCCGCTCCCATGCACTACACATTATACAGGACAGTTCCCATTCTGTGCATAAGTAGTCCAAGCACAAGAACATCAGTGAACAACTTAAACTCAGTAGTTAAGTCTGTTCGGCTATGGGAATAAATGATCACAGCTACTGTATGCTCCTTCTCTCCCAAGAAAAGCACCAGGAGTGATGATACCTGTTGTCATGTTATTACTTACTGACTCACACAGAGGTCTGATAAATTCATTACTATGATGCAATCAGTAAGAAAAACTAAAATTTATCTTGCACACACAAAAAAAAAGCAGATGACTATCTTACCCTCAAGCATGGGACAAAGAAGGGATGAATCTGCCTATACAATGTCACTCAAGTTGAAACACAATAGGAGACGCCAAGATGATGACCTATGAATGCGAAAGGAACTTGAGAGCGATGTCATGATATTATTACACTTCGGAATTAATCAAATTTCTCAGCACAAACAATAAAGATAAAAAAGTAGGTTCTCAGACTGCTTTCAGTAAAGGCGCTTGGAGTTCTTCATCAGCCTTCAGAACTGAAGTTTTCTCACCAGCACTACAGCATATAAAACTCAACCTACTACAGAATTAAATGACACTTCTTAAAAAGATCATATCATAGAAGATCAAAAACACTTAGTACTTGAGTTTTATTATATCGAAAAAACATTTTTACAGATAGACCTTGGGGACTACAGATGAACGTAATGCCACAGAAGGTGAACAAGAGCAACACAAGTACAAAATCGAGCCTCTCAAGACTCAAGGCTGACAAAGAGAAGAGATTTCACTCCAAACAATCTCATAGCACCTCATGATTCCACCAACACTGTCCTCTTCTCCTTTGCTCTTGCCTCGACGGTCCACAACGGGCCTCTCCTTTCTTCTCCGCCAGCTGCTGCCAAGGAAGGAGGAGGAAGGACTGGCTTAGGCCGCTGAAGCAACAATTCCTCAGCCCACAGGAAGAGAAGAAGGGAGAAGGGAGAAGAGAGAGAGAGAGAAGGGCGGGAGAAGAGAGAGAGAGAGAAGGGCGGGAGAAGAGAGAGAGAGAGCAGGGCGAGAGAAGAGAGAGAGCGGGAAGGGCGGGA